>NQII01004449.1:192391-204091 GCA_002778355.1 Clitarchus hookeri
CTAATTGGTCGGACAAAGGTTACCGAAAACACCCGGATAATTAGCCAATGAGAATTATTGGCGGAGCAATTAAATACACTGGAAAGCCAAAAAAATCTGGTATAAGCGTGCGTATACAAATAAAAGAAATATGGAACCAATCAGAGGAACGCGACGCGGTTGGCAACGTTGCTATATCGGTTGCTGCTGCTACAATGGCAGGTTATCAAGATTTAAGTGAGTTTGAATGTGGTGTTATAGTCGGCGCACGAGAGATGGGACATAGCATTTCCGGGGTAGCGATAAAATTTGGATTTTCGCGTACGACCATTTCACGAGTGTACCGTGAATATTGGGAATCCAGTAAAACATCAAATCTTCGACATCGCTGCGGCCGGAAAAATATCGTGAATGAACGGAACAAACGACGAATGACAAAAATCATTAAACGTGACAGACGTGCAATCGTTTCTCAAATTGGCACAGATTTCAATGCTGGGGTATCAACAAGTGCCAGCATGCGAACTATTCAACGGATCATCATTGATATGGGCTTTCGGAGCCGAAGGCCCACTTGCGTACCATTACACAAAGCTTTACGCCTCGCCTGGGCCCGCCAACACCGCCATTGGACTGTTGATGACTGGAAACACGTTGTGTGGTCTGACGAGTCTCGTTTCCAATTGTATCGGGCGGATGGACGTATACGGGTATAGAGACATCATCATGAATCCATGGACCCTACATGTCAACAGGGGACTGTTAAAGATGGTGGAGGCTCTGTAATGGTATGGGGCGTGTGCAGTTGGCGTGAAATGGAACCCCTGATACGTCTAGATATGACTCTGACAGGTGACAGATACGTAAGCATCCTGTCCGATCACCTGCACCCATTCATGCCCATTGTGCATTCCGACGGACGTGGACAATTCCAGCAGGACAATGTGACACCCCACACGTCAAGAATTGCTACCGAGTGTCTCCAGGGACACTCTTCTGACTTGAGGCACTTCCATTGGCCACCTAAATCACCAGACATGAACATTATTGAGTATGTCTGGGATCCCTTGCAATGTGCTGTTCAGAAGAGACTCCACCGCCTCGCACTCCTGGGGATTTGTGGACTGCCCTGCATGATTCATGGTGTGAATTGCCTCCTGCATACCTTCAGACATTAGTAGAGTTCACGCCACGCGGTCTTGCGGCACCTCTGCGTGCTCGCGGGGGCCTTACACTATATTAGGCAGGAGTACCAGTTTTTTTGGTTCTTCAGTGTATATTGGAAGTGTGTGGGCTATTAGCCAATGATAATCAGAGGTAGGGCAATTATTTATTAAATATATTGGAAGAGTGGAAGGGAGGGGGTCAGTCGTCTGCTGGGACAAGTACTGGTAACAACACCAATAATGTTTAACAAACGAAAAAAAGCAAGTTGGCAGGTAAACGAAGGTGAGAGACAAACTCCTGTAATGTATAAACAAATAAACAAACGAAAAAAACTAAGATATTGGATGGTGGCTGTGATGCCTACCAAGTTGGCGGACTGCACCTACCGAGATGGCGGACTGCACCTACCAAGATGGTGGATTGCACTGACGAAGATAGTGAACGGCACCTACCAAGATGGTGGATGGTGACTGTGATGTCTACCAAGATGGTGGACTGCAGAGGCATGAGTATGGGTGAAGGGAGATGTGGGTGACCTCCACAAATTTAGGTTTTTTTTAAAAATACATTTTCAAAATAATTCTTTTTATAATTTTTAAATATTTTTAAATTTAATTATTTAATGTAATAATTTTTATAACCTTTTATGGATTTTTTAAATTTATTTAGATTTTTTTAGATACTTTTTGTGGGACTTTTGGGTTAAAGGTCAAGGTCAAGGTCACATGGATCCAAGATGACTGCCGGCCGGAGCCTAGCTTCTACGCCAGACGCTGATGTCCCAGACTCATCATAATCATACTACTAGAGTTAAACAATTGTTTCGTTGCACCAAACAAATCTTTTTTTGGGGCATTCAGCTAAGGGCAATAAAATAATTTGGCAACAAATTAAAAAATATTTCATTGCCCCTATACAAACAATTACTTTGGTTGCGCCAAGAAAACTTAGTTTGATTCAACATAACATTTTTCTCAGTGCACGGTTACACTGGGCGTGTAGTCCTATCATGACACAACAACGAATGAATACGTGTTTAAAGTTTTCTTACCCACAGATTGAATTCGCTAAATACTTTGGGCTCTTCTAGTTGGTTGCTTGCTGCCATGGCGTGAGCACAAAGCAATTCAGAATACAGAGGCGAAATAACCTCTTATACCGAGAACTTCAGCCACACAGGACAGAAAAATGGCGACACTGGCCAAGAACATGTAGAAACTCCACTCGTCATCAATCGCCTGGTATAGTCTATTCGCGGTTTTTTCACACGTTTTGGATCAAACCTTTGGAAAATCTCTCCATGTATGATGTGCTAGGCTGTTTCCTAAATTCGCCACGTATCACAAGCATTGTATATTTCTGTTAAAATAAAAATACCTATTTTTTTATTAAATCGTACTTTTACATATATTTTATCTAAACATAATAATATTTAACTTATAATCTACATAAATAAAAACAGGGAGGAAACAAGTGGTTTGGTAAAACCTAGTAAGAAATAGTTCTTATGCAAAATATTATTACACTCAGTGCGGACGAATGCGGTGTGTTGTCCCTCTGGTGTAACTTTCTAGACTTAGTTTTGCTTTGCTTGCATGAGGTGGAGGAATATCCTGGAAGTAGAACTTCAGCAGGGCTATAGAAAAGTTTTAAATAACCATGAATGGAACAATAACCAACTTGCCAGCCGGCAGGCCAGAGAGTAAGGAATCTTACTCAGCACGCAGTAGCCAATCAGACACATTGCCCGTTCCCAGAGCCTCNTTGCCCGTTCCCCAGAGCCTCGCGCATGCAATCAGAGAGTGGGCACACCCACGCCACAGGAACCGAAACGCCATTTCGCCTCTGTGCTCTTATCTACTCTGTGACCAACAGACGTTTCGTCGAACTTTGACAGTTTGCCAGCGAGGCAGTTCAGGAATTGCTGGCTTTCTCTTTTCGTTGGCACGGCGCTGTTCTGTTTCATGAGAGGCGATTCGTTCGTTCCAGAGGCATTCGGCAACCTGCAACAAGATATTCTCACCTGGTGGACACAATTGTGTCACATAACGCACAAGAAGGTTAAATTTGACTTGTACTCTGCATTGCGAATCACAGTGCCCGATGATCTTCTCTGCACGTACTGATTCGTAAACCGTGCGAACGTTATGGGCTATGCATGTTTGATATCACTGAAGGCTGCTCACGGTTAACTGGGCACTTTTCAAACCAACCTTGGAAAAAGTCACTGCTCCTACCTACATACCTATAACGGGCACACTTACTGGCATTCTCTCGCTAAAGTTGGTAACAACGAAGGGAACGTGGCGCCATTTCTTAACGTTGAATTGAAAGTGTAAGGAAAACATTTGTAAATACCGCAATGGATTATTTTCCTTGGCGTTTCTTTAATGTATATAAGTGAAATACTCCAGTTTTGCCTGAAAATATAAATACATCGGTAAAAACCTTTACGTTATAATAACGAACCAAAGCGTAATAATGCCTATATACCTCTTATCGCTCTGTATTTAATGCATTTTGAGTATTAAATAATTATTGAAATTTGTGGACAAAATATATGTAAAGTTTTTTTTTTATTCACAAAACTTTTTAACGGAGGTGTAAGACCTTAGCGCCAGTCTATGATATATTCAGGAAACAAACATATGGTGATTTTCCAAATGTTTGATTTAAAAATATGAAAATACCACGAATAGATAGTAATGGAAGCGACTTCTTGGAAGTAGCATTCCTCGGTCGTTGGAAATTAGTTTTCTTTTTGTAGATAAACATGATGCCAACCTGTTAGATAGTTTATTTACCACAAATTGGATTTCAAAAACGCTTAACTGTTGGTTCGAGCACTAGATAGAACAGCGCTGTAAGGGCGCGGTTACACTAAAGGCTGAACTTAATAATATGAATGTGTTAGGGCAGCCATATTTATACACGCTAATTTAAATGGTAACTCGTGTTCGACTGGTTAGTAGAATACAAACACGAGAGAATTTTAACCTCAAAACCACGCATCCGTAATTATTTATAATCGCTTCCAACACGTATTAAAGTAAGTTTTTTAATTTTTAATGTTATACAATTAACCTTACTTTGACTGTAGTAATACAGTCCATACCACTATTTGACCAGCTTTTTATTTATTTTAAGGAAAGCAGAAAATTTCGTAAATATTAGCCATCTTGACAATACTGTTTATTTTACTTCATAGCAGCCAATCGGAGCACAATACAAAAATAATGTCGTACTCACAGGACCAGTTTACTTTGGACTTTAAGTGATTGCGGTCGGAGCAAATTCGGAGCCAATGAAACCCTGCTCAAATCTACGATATTTTAAGTGCAGAAGTTGTGTGTCCCGTGTAAACGCGCCATAAGTGTGCCAGCCAGCAATACATACGTACTGTACCTACTATAGTCCATTCACGGTCACTTCCAAAGGTTATGGAGCCCAGCTAATGCTCTACCTTCAGGCTATTCCTCCACCTCGTGCAAACAAAACTTAAGTAAGTCTAGAAAATTGCACGAAAGGGACAATGCACCGCGTTCGTGCGCACACACATTGATACACACTAAACTTTAAACAGTGAGAATTGAGCCAAATCAGTGAAAACCAGTGAAAATTGAACGACTGGTAATCAGTGCCAGATAACTAATTAATATGGTGAGTAGAATGATTATGATGAGTCTGGGACATCGGCGTCTGGCGTAGGAGCTAGGCGCCGACCGGCTGCCATCTTGGATCCATGTGACGTTGACCTTGACCGTTAACCTTTGACCCAAAAATAAAAAATATCAAAAAATGACAAAACCTTTATAAAAAAATATATTAAAAAATATGAAAAATTATTAAAAAATTATTAAACAATTAACAAAAAAATTATTTAAAAAAACTTACATTTATGGAGGTTCCCTACACCCCCTCCACCCATACTCATTCCACCATTTACTGTGCGCAGGATATCTGAAAGCTTGGATGACATCACAAAATTGCGTCTGGCGCTTGGCTGGGGTGGAAGAGGGTTAGGTAACTACCTAAAATAGTACACAATAGTTAAAATCATGTATTTTTATGCTCGTCAGTTACGTAGTACTTACCACTGATCTTTTTCCAAGACAGTTCCATCGATATTCAAGCTTTCAGCTATCTTGTGCGCGTACTCGCCTCACTTCATCCTCATCGGCTTTCAAGACCTCGATGTTAAGAGCAGCACAAATCTCTCCACTACACGTCAATTACTCAATTAAAATTGAATTAATCCATTTTTGCCACAAGATGTTGAACGATAAAGATGATCATATTCGATTAACATTTACGGTGGCATCGTCTATCAAGATTATGTAATTTCGTGAATTTTTCAAGTTGGCTGGAATTACAGTACTGATCTTGTGACCTTTCGGATATTCCTCGAGGGCATCGCCCTATGTTTTTTTTTTTTTTACACTTCTGACAACCAAAATGAAGTCACGGGACGTACGCGCTGAAAAATTCAGCAATTTTTGTTTTCCACGTAAGTGGACGGGGAGCAACGCAAGAGACTTTATCTTTCTCTCTCTCTCTCTCTCTCTCTCTCTCTCTCTCTCTCTCTCTCTCTTTGCTTCTTCTGCTCCTTCCCATATATTTCTTTTTGTTCTTTCTTTCTCCTCACTCGTAGCAAAATTGCACATTTTTTTCCACTATAGATACATTTTGTTGCTTCTATGGTTATTTCTCAGTGGTTATAACACGGCCGTAGAAGACAGGCCCGGACACTCGCCTATCTAACAATGTTAGCGAGTTGACGCCCTTAGTGACGTATTTAGCTCGTGACGTGGCCGCAAAAGCGCTGTACCAAACTAGTGCTGTTAGCATTGCTAGTATAGGGATAACACCATAGAGGTATAAACGTAATTTCACCATTTTAAGAAAAAATTGTAATTCCCCTCACAATGCTTGCCATGTCAAACCACTACTTTGGTATGTGAGTGGATTTTGAAACTGAATGGGCCAATGAGGGCGTCAACTTTTCAAGTTTAGTGTCCAGACCCGTTTTCTATGGCCATGGGTTATAAGATGTATTGGGAAAACCAGTGTAGGCAGTAAAAAAACCTATCCCCCCCAACTGTTTGGAACACAACTGACTTTCGAGAATCTTTCAGTACGAGACCTGGCGGCTACACAAGCAAAACACCTAAAATACACGTTTAAAAGTCATTCCTAATCATAAATTTTATTATTATCAGTCAGCTTTTGGAGGTCGAAATATCTGAGGACATTCATTGCATACAAACATGCAGCTGATCTAATTTCGCAGCACTTGTTTACATATCTACTTTTATCTTGAAGAATATTCCGAGTATAGATATTTAATTAAAACTCAGTGGACGCCAGAAAAGTTTCTCTTGTAATTATGAAAATTTCAATAGAAATTATGGCAAGGAACATTCGTTGGAATCTGAAAATGGAAGCAGTTCTGCNCTTGTAATTATGAAAATTTCAATAGAAATTATGGCAAGGAACATTCGTTGGAATCTGAAAATGGAAGCAGTTCTGCCTCATAATAATGAGAAAAGTTTCTGGCACTTCGTAAAAATAACAAGGCAACTCTCGGAACAGCATGACATTGATTATAACTTAATTATCTCTCGCCTGTCAGGAAAAGAGCGATGCTGATACAATAAAATAACTCGAGTTTTGTATTTTGGAAAACACGTTTATTCGCTCCAAGTAAACATTAGAATTTTCGAGAAAACTTTTTTATTGTTCATAGCTCGCGATGAACAAGGTTCCTAGAATATTCGTCCATAATAAATTCTAAAAGTTTGAAAACTAATCTTTCCGATGTGTCTACATCCCTGGCAGTTTTATGCCTAGAATCAGTTGCAACGAGTCTTGAAAATTGTCTCCAGACTGTGCAAAATAACTTACATAACTTACCGCGTAGTTTATATAACGTTGCAGTGCGAGTAACCAGGTGACACGCATTCGTAATACGTCCTGCGTGACACAGTACATCATCAACTTCACCTTCGCTTTGTTCGTGCGTGACTTGCAAGGTCCCTCGCATAATGTGCCCGTCCTGCCTACCTGCTGCTTAGGGACACCCGAATTTCGCGAAAATATTCCCGCACATGCCAGATTTCAACACTACACGGGCGTACCAGCAGCTTTCTCTTGCTTATTTGTGGCGTGTCTTTGTCTGGAGACATTTTACTACTTGGCCGGCCAATCATAATTACGTAACTTCAATACTGTACTTGTGTGATTCGCGCGCACACACCTAACACGTTGTAACACGGAAATCATCCCATCGTGAAAGTGGATCTCTGAACTTAAGCGTTATAAAATACAATAGGTCCTGAAATCTTTTCGCGAAAATCGGGTGTCTCTACCGATGCTATTTTGAGCGTAAAAAGGTACATGGGCAGGAGGACGATAAGGGTAAAACTAGCACCCGCCNTGTCTCTACCGATGCTATTTTGAGCGTAAAAAGGTACATGGGCAGGAGGACGATAAGGGTAAAACTAGCACCCGCCTAAAATATCCTACACGCCCCTATATGCTTAAAGGCACCGAACTGGCTTGCGTCTTTTGATATGCAACGTAAAACTGAAACTTTAAGCGACGACCGTACTTCTCTGNAAAGGCACCGAACTGGCTTGCGTCTTTTGATATGCAACGTAAAACTGAAACTTTAAGCGACGACCGTACTTCTCTGTTGGTGGAAATTATCGAACATATTTCAGTGCAGCAGTATTCAAGTTATCGTAGAGCTGTGACAAATATGGCTAATGCTATATATGTTGTCTGAATGTGGAGTTTCCAGTTGTGACGACGGGTTTCAAAGTTACGTTTGCAATACTCGACACGTCTCGGCAAGTTGCNTGAATGTGGAGTTTCCAGTTGTGACGACGGGTTTCAAAGTTACGTTTGCAATACTCGACACGTCTCGGCAAGTTGCGTTTCTGTCAAGACAGAATTACGTGGTATATTCATAAGAAAACAGGTTCCAAAAACTTACACTTTTTTTTTAAAATTGGTGTTTTGAACTTTGTGCAACGCAGTTCAAGCGTCAGATATCCCGCTTGACATCAACGCTTTGAAAGTCTGCCGGGAGTTCACATTGCTTAAAACCAAAATCTTGCCAGATTTAGTACCTACGATGTGAAAAGCTGTGTCCTGCGTGTAATATTAAACACTGAAGTGCTCTCTCCCTCATTCAAAGAAATAACAGCGTCCCAAAAATGCGAATTACAAATGCCCGGACTTTTTGACGCTTCAACAGTAATGTAGCGTGCTTTAATTCTGGAATTTTACAGAAACAAACAACAGAGCGTGTTTCCGGTAGTGCATATTTACAGAGCGAGATGCAGTAGTGGTTAACACGCTCGACTCGTATTCCGGAAGACGTTGGCTCGATTCCAGTCAGCCCGTCCTGATTTCGGCTTGCCATGGTTAAATTACTCCAGACAAATATTGGGATGATCCCTCAGTATGATTGTTACTTTCGAAGCCATTCCTCGTCGCGATTCTCTCTAAATATTAATTGGCGATAATTCCACTTTTTAAATGAGTTAACAGCTTCTGACATATTCAACAGTCAATTCAGTCAATTTAACTTACGAATTAGTGGAAAAAATGCCATTTTCCCTTCACTTATTGGTTCACTGACAGTTTACACTGATTCATCACCCAATTTAATTAATTTGATGTTTTCAATTATTTATTTTTTGACTGATGGATCAGTTAAACAAGGTGTATTAAATGAAATAACACAAAAACTAATAAAAAACACATAAAACATACGTTTTAAAAAGTTGGTTTCGTCTTTTATAACGCCATTTAACGAGGTAACATTAACATTGCCTTACATTTTGTTTTTGCGTTTTTCATTTCCTTTTCACGTAATCGTCAAAGCGGTTGTTTCGTAGGTTTAAACAGCGTTGAAGGTGGAGACGCGAAAGCATTTTAGTGGTATTAACAATCCTAATGTTACCAATTGAACTATAAACGAAAAGATATTGCATAAAGTTCAAAGTTAGACATCTTTCCGAGTAAGTATCTATTTTCTGCCTTACGATAACAGTTGGTTTGGTAGCTCAGTTGGTAAGGCGATGGTCTAAATGCGAAATACTGAACTCTAAATCTGAATCAGTGAGAATTTCTCTGTTTAAATCACGTAGCAGTGCCTGACTTATTCAACAGTCACGTTAGTCAATTTAACTGATGAATTAAAGAAAAAGTGCGAGTTATTCATAACTTATTGATTCAGTGACATTTTCCATTGATTTATCAACCATTTAATTAGCTGTTTTTCAGACATTTGTTTTTTTGGCTGATGAATTAGTTAAACAAGACGTTTTAAATTAAATAACACGAAAAAAAAAATTAAAAAAAAAACCATAAAACATACATTTTAAAAGTAAGTTTCGTCTTTTATAACGCCGTTTTACGAGGCAACATAAACATTTAGTCTTTCATTTCGTTTTCACGTGATCATCGTAGCGTTCGGTTTGAAGGTTGGCATTAAATGTGGTGAAATGAGTGCGTTCACGCGTACTATTTGTTTTAACAGTCATAATGTTACCAAATAATCTAACAACGAAACGAAAGGACATACAATTTAAAGCTACATATTTTCGGTGAAACACTATAATACGTATATTTCCCTCTTAAAATATACGTTTACTTGGTAGCTCGATTGGTAAGACAACAGTCTAGAAACAGAATGCTGTGGGTTCAAATCCTGGATACAGCGAAATTATTTTTAACTGGTTTTAAATTACGTTAAATTAGACAATATAAACGGTAATTATCGGAAATATGTATAATTCTCGTAATTATTTGATTAATTTCAATAGAAACAATATTTAATTCGCCACATGCTGTTGGCCGTCATTTACCCAATCAGTAAATAGTTTTATTGAAATAACCACTGGTTTTCCACCGATTGTAAGTGGAGCCATTTTCACTGATTCCAGTTGTTGAATTTGACTGCGAATGAGTGATTTTCCACTGACTCGAATTCATAGTGTAATTGGCCCGCTGCAGCCAATAAATGAAGCTACAACCAACCAAAGATCCCCTGCTTATGTTTCGGTGAAAATACTATACACTTTAGTGATGCTTTCAAGACACATTGCTAGAAACTTGAAAAATTCGCGGATTCATTTTGAGACAAGCAGAATTCGAAACACGTGTGTTTATATAACTTAAGCCATTGGTCCACACTGTGTTTGACATCTCCTGGAGAACGCTCGCCCAATCGTCGCCTTCCACTGTGACAGCAGACAACCAATGTGCAGTTAATATCGGCATATTTGTACATAAGACTGTAGAGTCTAACCTGTAGGTCATTGAACTCACGAATTTTTCAGGTCTCTACACATTGCAAACTATTTTGTAGCTAATGAACATAATAGCTATAAGCAGTTCACGGTTACTTCACACTTTTCTGAAGCCCTACCGAACTTCTACTTCCAGGTTACTCCTCCGGTTCATGCAAACAAAACTTAACCGAGTCTAGAAAACTACACCAAAAGGACAGCGCACCGCATTTGTGTGCACCGAGTGTAATAAATGTTTCCAATAAGAACTGTTTCTTGTTAGGCATTACCAACATTCCTATTTTCTCCCTGTTTTAATTCATATTAAATACAAATTAAATATTGTAATTTATAGATAAAGTGTAAGTAAATGTTCAATTTAACCAAAAATAAGGTACTTGTATGTAAACACACGTATAAAACGCTCGCGATACACTAACTATATGGGAAATAACCAAACGTATCATACATGGGGGGATTTTCCAAATGTTTGATTCTAAAAATGTAAACAAACGGCGAATAGACTATATAGGCTATTCATGGAAAAATAATCAGTTTTGAAATCAACCTGTTAACAACATTTATGATACAGTACACATACAAAAAAAATCTGCAGTGGTTGCAAAAAACTGTCTTGTCAAAGTTTTCCAAGTTGAAATTTTGTTGCAGCTAATGAACATAGATTGGCTAGTACAAAAGCCATTTAGTGTAAATGAAGAAATTCGTTTATTGGAAAAGATATTTGTTGGTTATCACAATCGATTTGGGTAATAAAAATATATCTTTTATTTTCAATATGATGTTTAGTTGACGGTAATAGCACTCATGCTGACGACGACAAAATCTTTTGCTGCGACCACAACATTAGTCACGTCAACTACTCATGCGCGTAGAGTGACAAGAAAGCGTGAAGTAGGGAGCCGCATTGCATGATGGTCTTTATGCTTCGTTCTTGGACTGGTGTAATTGATGAAGTTACAAAGAGAAACAAGCAAATAACATAACATGTAACGTTCTTTAATCACAACATAGACGCCGAAAGTTAGTTTGCTCATCCGTGGCTGTAAAACGATAATATTTCGCACAAAGCAAGGACAATTAGATCGTTCTCATTTACTACGAACACAGATTATTTAGCACGTATAAGTATTAGATGGAGGGGGGTGGCACAGCTCAGGGGCAGAGTGGCTGACTTGAAGTCGGAGGGTCTGGAGTTCGCACCCCGGTTCCTCCGCGGCAGATTTCCGCGTGT
>NQII01004450.1:0-11342 GCA_002778355.1 Clitarchus hookeri
GTTTTAGAATTGCACTACGTATGTGCCCGCAATGCGACCATTTCTCATCGTCTGTACGAATATCATTTAAATGGCTGATAATTCTGTGCCGTATTAGTTCCTCAATATCTGACATGCCACTAATCAAACTGTGGTTACGGGTGTCTAGTTCTTCTAGAATACTCGTAACATGTTTATTGGTCATTCCCTCAAATATAGCGCTAAGTTTATTCTCCAAGCCAGCCACGCTTCGTGTATGTAGCACAGCAACACTTTTGCCTAGAGTATTTTCTTGTTCGGTAAGTTTCGTGGAGATATTTGCAAAACCCTTACCTAAAGTTTGTTCCAGCGCTGTTTGAACTGAAGTGAGCTTGTCATTAATAGCAGCCAGCTTGGCAGCGCTCTCGTTAGCTATGTGTAAATTATCATTTAATGTTGACGCGAGTGTTGTAAGTGACCTGTAATCAACACGGTCGCCTAGATCGGTAAGTTGTGCCTCTACTGCGGGAAGTTTGCTTGATACTACGCTTCGCACGTTATTTGATAACGTCTGGAAATGTTTCGTCACAGTAACAGCCAACGTACTAACTGCATTGAGATTCGATTCTACCTTAGCGGTTAATTTGTCCAGTGCAGTTTTGTCAGTAATGTAACTGTCGAGTTTAGCGTCGAGGCCTTCCACTTGAGCTCCCGCATCTCTAATTTGTTTCTCCATGACTGACACTGTGCTGTCAACCGTATCGATTTTCTGCACTTTATCGGTTACTTTGCCAAGCTGGACATCCAGTTTGGTAAAGAGTGTATTTGCGTTGGCGAATATGCGGCCCTCCATGGCTACTAAATTCGAATCAATTTTTTTTGGGGTGCTCTCCGACTTGATGTATGTGTCTAGCACCGCTGTGAGGCCCGCTAGCACTCCAGCACTGATCTGCTCCCCCATACTAACGATTTTAGTCTCCACGGCAGATATTCTACCTCCTAATGCGTTTAGTTTCAACATGTCTTCAGATATTTTGTATNTCAACAAGTCTTCAGATATTTTGTGTAGCTGGGCCTCGATTTTGGTAGACAGTACGTTCGTGTTACCAGGCAGCCTGCCTTCCACTGCTTCGAGTACGTCTCCGCTAGTAACGGCCGTGATGTTTGATACATTTTCAATTAATTATCCGAGGCGGACATCCATGTTCGCGATCAATATATTAGTATCGTAAAGTCTATTTTCCACCGTAGTGAGTTTCCCGCCCAACACAGCCAATTTCTTAACGTCACCGGACAATGTACCTAATTCGCGCGTCATACCTGCGTGTACTCTGATAGCTATTTGCTCTCCCATACCGCCCAGCGTTGTTTCTACGGCATTAATTCGAGTCATACTTGGCACTAATGTGCGTAAATGCGCCTCAATAGTTGTTTGCAGTGCTAGCAGCGGTCGCAGCGCATCGGATGTAACACTTCGCACAAACGATACGTTAACAGCATCCCCGTCATGCCTGGGAATGCCTAGGTTCTTGGCCCGCTTACCCTCAAAACTACAATTCCCATCGTAGGTGGCCATTATGCAGCTTTCCGGTGCGCGTTTCAGGCCGCTATGGCCAAATTTGGATACGGAGTAACTCATACTTCACTGATGTCCAATAATGTAATGATCAAATGTTTTGCGATACCGCCCTTTATCAATTGGAAACTCTTTTGCAATTACGAGGAAACCGTACGTCTCGTTCCAGCAATGCGCACACATTTCTTTAAAGCTGTCAAAAAGCATATCACTATTTACATGATCTGAATATATGTGGCGTAAATTCATGTCGTCCATACGAAATATGGCCAGGAAATTGGCATTGTCGCGTAAAAGCTGCTTCGGCATGCGCGAGTATGTTTGACACATATATAAGACGTCTACAGCCATATGTCGTCCCATACTGAAATATCGCTGGATATTTGTTTGTTTTTCGCACGCTACATCGTCAAATATAAACACTGAGTTTGGTAGCGCTTCTTCTGGCTTTATAACCGATTCATTTTCACTAAAGGGGAAATATTGTAGTCCTGCAACTCCTTGCAGAATTTTTGCTAGACGCAAATACTTCGGCTGGTGGAGTGATTTAGAATAAAGGTATACATTTTCAAAACAGAGACCGTTTTGTTCTTCCAACAAACTCAGGAGGGCGCAAGTCTTCCCAGAATTTGAAGGACCGCATATAATTGCGCGAACTGTTCCCGGCAATAATTTTCCGTGTCTCGATTTAAATGGACCGGTTTCCACCGCCTTGTCAATGTTACTAATACGTACTGGCAGCCTAGTTTCCTGTGTGAACACTTCCATTATACTGCTACACAAATCTGTAAATCTAAATTATTTATATGTTATAATTTTTTGGCGAAAGTACGATAGGCCTGTGGCTTTTTCTTTGGGACGTACAGGGGATTGCTTGTTTTACTCACGTCTGACTTTGTCCGGACGTGCAAGTTAGAAATGATGGGAGAATTTATTTCAATATGGCGTTTCCCTGCACCCTCGGGGACTAGCGCAGCAGCTGTTGGTTTTGAAGGCGTCCATTATTTAAATCAATTGTTGCTTGACTATGGCCCCGAGGTGCCTTGTGTCACCAATTGTACGTCTTATCACCCCTACCCACTGTAATTAACATCGCGTGACGGCGGATAATTTATTTCAATCTGTCGGGCTGAGGGCAGGGTTGCAGTAGAGCACAGTGAGGGTGTGAAAGATTTCTCACCGCTACTCTGTTGTTTAACAGCGCGTGACCTAATTTATTTCAATCTGCTGGCTGAGGGGCGATACGCTGTGTTGCAAATGCACCCCTATATCCGCCCCTCTATTTAACGATGTGTGGGGAGAGAGGCAGGGGCGTGACTCACTACTCCTCCATACAATATTTTTCTTAAATGACCCGCACACAATTCTTTTTTGGCGAGATATGACGGCTGATTGGGGAAAGGTTTTAACTCTAGTGCCCCGCACATGTCGCCGAGTGTAATTTATTTCAATCGGGGTAACACACTTTAAGTCGTTTTTTAAAAAAAATTCAAGTGGTTTTGCACGAAGTATTCAGTTTGCATTCTCGGGAAGTCGTCATTCGGTTCGCTAGAGTTCTTACACCATGTCTTCCTGCGAGACTCTCTCCGGCATTGTGGAGATTGACGATACTCCAGCGCCTTCGACTTCTAAGAGGATGCGTTCGTCTTCTCCTACGATGACGTCTTCTCCTACAAAGAACTCGGCTAGGGCCTCCGCAGATTGTGTGTGTTATCCGACGGGTGATTTTAAACAGGCGTTTCCCTCCGCCGCCCTCATTGAAGAAAGTGGCAGCTCGGCGGGCAACGTTAACGGCTATGCATCCTACATCTCGTTACGAAGCGGTAGGCGATTCTACAAGTGCACTTATCCTGGCGACATTACACAACCAATGATGATGCAGCTAAAATTATTCCCCACAAATAAGATTCTTTCGATGGGTATTAAGGATATTTGGAAATGTCAACAGCAAGGGGTCCAAATATTCGTCGACACTGCGCGTCCGAAGACTGCTATTGACCATCACCTGACCAGACTTCTGCATGAAATAGTAGAACATGTCAACTTGAAGCGGGAGGATGGAGTGACACGCGACGATGTGTGGTAATTTTGAACTGCATCGTGGTTTGTAATTACGTCAAGCTTTTTAAAAAAAATATTCAGTATTTGCGTGTGTGTTTTTAAATATTCTTAAATGTATGGCGGCCTGCTGACTACAAAATGTACGTATTGTTTTCTTTCTTGTTGGGCGTGTGTGTTTTTAAATATTCACCAACCGCTTACTACAAAAATGTACGTATTGCGAAGGTTTGCCTGTTAAATACTGTGTGTTTTTTAATATATGGCTGTCTGCTTACTATAAAATGTATATATCACGTTTTCTTTAAATACTGTGTTTTTAAATATTCGGCAACCGCTTACTACAAAATGTACGTATTGCGAAGGTTTGCCTGTTAAATACGGCGTGTTTTTAAATATATGACTGTCTGCTTTCTTTAAAATGTTTATATATATTGCGTTTCTTACTGGCTGTGTGTGTTTTTTTTAAATGTATGCTACAAACATATATGTACGTATTTGGATTTTAATAAAAAAGGTGCCAATAAACCTATGTAATGTTTTTTTCTGTGCGTTGCCACGTGTTTTTTTTTTTGCTGCCTGAGAGAGAATAGCGGCTTCCACTTTTGAATACTGTTCATACATGNTGCGTTGCCACGTGTTTTTTTTTTTGCTGCCTGAGAGAGAATAGCGGCTTCCACTTTTGAATACTGTTCATACATAATACTTTCAATTTTATATAACTAATCAAAGTGAGTTTTTAAACAAAAAGGTGTTTTTTTTAACCTTCTAAGAAGAAAAATCGACAGGTGTGTGTGACGCACTTACAAACGAAATGATTCTTTACATTTATATGCCCAATCAAAGTACTAAGAAAATATAGATCTTATGGCTGGGGAAACTTACTTCCTTATACTTTATTGTTATTACGTCTGATTAAAAAAACTGACAAGTGTGTGTGTGTGAGAAGACTGGGGTGGCGAGCGTTCACCCCTCCTCCTCGGTAGGGGAGTTCCGCCTCGCTGCACGAGGGGAGTTTCGCATCGCTGCACGAGGGGAGTTTCGCATCGCTGCACGAGGGGTGAGGCTGGGCGCGTCCTCGCGCACGAGATGCTGCGACGTACGAAAAAAATTACATAACTTTTTACATAACTTATTAATTTACTGGCTGGCAAAATGGTCCCCTACTTGTACTGGTTGGCAACATGGCCGATATGCATGCCTCTTACAATACATTTTTTTTTTAATTTAATAAATTTTTTACATAAGTTTTTACATAAGTTTTTAATTTACTGGCTGGCAAAATGGCCGCCAACTTGTACTAGCTGGCAACATGGCCGACATGTTATTGCCCCCCTCATCCAATACATTATTTTTAAAAAAATTTAATAAAATTTTTACATAAGTTTTTAATTTACTGGCTGGCAAAATGGCCGCCATGGGATCGAATGTTCTAGAATGTACTAGCTGGCAACATGGCCGCCAACTGACTGCCAACATGGCCGACCTCCTGCGGATGCATTCCTTCTCCTGCAAATGCATTCCTCCTGCTCTTGCATTCCGACGTCCCTGTGTCCCTGTCATGAACCTGTGTTCGAAGGTACATTATATAACTACTGAGGTAATTTTCCTTACCATTGTCGGTTGTATTTATAATAAATTTCTACTGTATATATTGGGTTGTTCATGAAGAATCCTTCGCAGGCGTACACAAATTCCAACACAAAGTAGTTTTTATTTTTAATTACACATTGTAATACCACCTTTTGGTTAGGTGATTCATACACTCACATTTTAGTCTATATAACCCTACAATCCTAGGTTCGTGTAAAATCCAAAAATCCTAGGCTAGTTGAAAAATGTAAAATAGTGATTCACCCATCGTGGGGTTAGGTTCTGTTAGGTTAGGTGGACACATGTTACGAAATTAGTCGGACGTTAATGCCCCTCGTATATTCGTGTTATGCATCATTAGTAGAGTGGATTATTTTAATTTTTACAGAAAAGCCCCTAAACTTAATAATTACCTAAATAAAAGGTTAAAAAGACACGTAGGTAACGTTTGGCGACGTTATCAAGTTATTAATAAATTTTCTTTATGTTCTTGTAAACACATTTCGTAGGCCAACATAATTGACATTAACACACACAACTTGCAAATGCAATGGTTAATACTATATATATTTTAACATACCTTAGCACTGTGGATCTGGAGAGTTTCAACATTTCTGCCGCTCTTGCCGCAATGTTGCACGGTTTCTTTCCCCTCGCTTAATTAGGGAATACAACGATTCGGTGAGATTAATGATGTCCTGTTGGCGTTGATGAGTGGTGACTTCTCTTTTCTTCACCTTGCTAGAAATCATGACTGCGCACATAAACTACCACAACATACAACGTAAAATACGGTAAATAAAATTTTAAGCAAACCTGAAATAAATTTAAAAAATATTAAACACGTGGGAACGCACTACGAGTAATCTCTTATACAGTTTTAAGAAACGAAAATACAACGAGAAATAATAAAGAGCGGATATTAGAAAAAAAAACCGATAAATGAATTATTATAGGTTAAACAAGATAATCGCACAAATTCTCTGGCACGTGTGTCAACCACAGCCAGTCAACAACACACGGAACGAAGGTTAGTAAACAAATGGCCGCTCTACTTTAACCTTGAGAGGGATCATGTGACTACGCAAGAAACGTTTAAATCTAAATACGTTAGCTTCACGTCATTAATAATTGGTATAATAAGATACAAGTCTTTTCAAAGCCCATTTGTAAGCGATAAATTAACAATTACGTTAAAACTTTGGAACTATTGCCTCTCTTTGTGCTGGCAACCTAACGGCATAACTGTATCCGCGCTCGCCACTGTTTGTAATGTTATATGCATGTAGCTAACGGCTAGGGTGTTTTCTCAAAGGTTGATTTTCAAAAGTTTCTTCCGGTCGTGAACCGACTATAGTCGCTAGTTCATTCCGCACATTTTCCAGTCAGTGTTTTCACTGAATATTACACAGATTAAATTTCAGAGGGCCTAAGTGGTTGCTGCAAAGATTATTTAATGGCATTAAAAAAATAGTACAACTGTCTAGACAGTTCATAGGTTTTCACTTAAAAGTTGTTAATATTATCTGAAACTACGAAATAAAAATATCCGACAGTGTGCGACAACTTAATCATATTTTACGTTCGCCTATTACTTATGGATACTGGAAACATAAAAACTTAATTAATTAATATATTTTATTTTCTATATTTAACGTTATACACGGTGAAAAGATTAAAAATATATTTTTTTTTTCGCTGTTTTCTAGTTTTTTCTTATTAGTTGTCAAATTCATAATTTTGCTCGTTTTTAATCACATGGATAGAAACTCAAAAGCATAACAAAACATAAAACAGAATATCTTTTTTTAGTTAATGTTCCTTTAAATAAATAAACATATATAATATATACATATAATAAATTAAGAAAATACGTAAATTGAAGCTATGAAAATTTTTGCGTGTATTGACACGTTTCAAGATTTTAAGACTTATCAGTTCATTAATATATATATATATTTATATATATAAATGTGTCACACAATGTAAAATTTATATATATATATATATAATTTTCATGTAATGCACACTTGTTATTGTATTATTCTGTTATTGCATGTGCAATAATATGTATATGAACATAATCCAGGTAGAGGTGTTGGCGATGGTCACTCGTCTGGGAGACTTGGGGGATCAGTCTCCCGATCGCAGAAGCGTTGTGGTTCGCGGATGTAAAGACACATCATCGTGAGCTGTCAGGAAGTTGCTCCAGACGAGATTAGCTGCGAGTTCGCCCTACACGGGCGCGATTATTATTCACTTCTCCACTTATCGGGAGCCCAATTATGTGAGCATCGCTAGCCCGGCGTAGCTGAGTTTACGATGTACTAATGGACAGACGACCACTACAATTAGCGACACGGCAACTTACGTCCCGCTCATTGTTACCGCTACGTAAACACAGGCGTGCGCACGGACACGCTAATGACCGGCAAATATGTTCATTTAAAATTCTTGACTTTCAGCATGACTAAGAGGATGCCGGCCTGTCTGAGATTTACTAAGGCATGTCGACATGTATTTATCCGTCACGTCAGGACCGTCCACAGGTGTTCGATGGGTAATCGTTCTGCCCAACACCCCTCTGCCCTCTCGCATAAACTTGCACAGGTTGGCCGTGGGCGGGAACTCCTCACGAGGCAGGCAGCCAGCGGCGCCAAGTTCACATTTCACACATTCAGTCCGTACGAAATGTTGTTTTCTTGAAATATTTTGGGGCAGCGGTGGCTGAGCGGTTAGACTGCTCGCCTCCCATCAACGCGAACCGAGTTCAATCCCCGGCTGGGTCACTCCCGGATTTTCGCAAGTTGGAATCGTGCCAGACGATGTGGCTGGTCGGCGGGTTGTGTCGGGGATCTCCCGTTTCCCCCACCCTTGCACTCCGGTGCTACTCCATTCTCATCTCATGTCACCCTCATGGGCTCTCAAGACCTCGTTGTTAAGAGCTGCCCAAATCTCTCAACTGTCAACGGCTCAACTCTTCAAATATTTTATTTATCCAGTTCTTTTGAAACTGAAACATATGTAACATTTTTTAATAATAGAAATCAGTATAATTGTAAGTTGTTACATTATTTAATTCATCCATTACACTTTTCAAATTTGTAAAATTCAAGCTTTCACAACTGAGTTTTCCGTAAATAGTTTGTAAAAATGATTGCGAAATATAGTCTCGTTACATACTACTTTGGCACAACTTCTGCGTTAATACCACTACTACAAAGTTGAAAAGTAAAAATTCCCCATGAGAGATATCTCCGAATAGTGGCCACTGGTGATGCTCTAACTTTGTGGTACATCCTAAAGATGAAGGCTATGCACGCCTATGTACCTAAATGAGTGAATTGTACTCCATTTTCGTTAATTTTCCCACTTTTCTGAAGCCCTGCTAAAGTTCTCCTTACAGAATATTCCTCTACTTCATACGAACAATTCTTAGAAAATTACATCATATGGCCAACGCACCGCTTTCGTGCGAACTCAGTGTGATGACATTTTGCATAAAAACTATTTCTTACTAGGCATTACCAACATACTTATTTTCTCTCTATCTTTATTTACAATAATTAAAAATGAAATATTATAATTTATATATTAAATATAAGTAAGACTTACACTTAACTAAAAATAAGGGACATTTATGTCAAATAAAGTATAAAATGCNGGCGAGCGCGGATACAGTTATGCCGTTAGGTTGCCAGCACAAAGAGAGGCAATAGTTCCAAAGTTTTAACGTAATTGTTAATTTATCGCTTACAAATGGGCTTTGAAAAGACTTGTATCTTATTATNATAGTTCCAAAGTTTTAACGTAATTGTTAATTTATCGCTTACAAATGGGCTTTGAAAAGACTTGTATCTTATTATACCAATTATTAATGACGTGAAGCTAACGTATTTAGATTTAAACGTTTCTTGCGTAGTCACATGATCCCTCTCAAGGTTAAAGTAGAGCGGCCATTTGTTTACTAACCTTCGTTCCGTGTGTTGTTGACTGGCTGTGGTTGACACACGTGCCAGAGAATTTGTGCGATTATCTTGTTTAANCTTCGTTCCGTGTGTTGTTGACTGGCTGTGGTTGACACACGTGCCAGAGAATTTGTGCGATTATCTTGTTTAACCGATAATAACTCATTTATTTGTCTTGTTTTACTAATATTCGCTCTTTATTATTTGGTTTTTTAATAATGTATGATTTTAATTTGTTCTCACTTTCTCGTTGTACTTATTCCTTTTGTTTCTGAAACCTGTATAGGAGATTACTCGTAGTGCGTTCTCACATGTTTAATATTTTTTAAATTTATTTCAGGTTTGCTTAAAGTTTTTTTACTGTATTTTATGTTGTATGTTGTGGTAGTTTATGTGCGCAGTCATGATTTCTAGCAAGGTGAAGAAAAGAGAAGTCACCACTCATCAACGCCAACAGGACATCATTAATCTCACCGAATCGTTGTATTCCCTAATTAAGCGAGGGGANACCCTGCAACGTCGCAGAAAGAGCGGCAGAAATGTTGAAACTCTCCACATCCACAGTGCTAAGGTATGTTAAAATACCTGTAGTATTAACCATTGCGTTTGCAAGTTGTGTGTGTTGAGGTCAATTATGTTGGCCTACGAAATGTGTTTACAAGAACATAAAGAAAATTTGTTAATAATTTGATAACGTCGTCGAACGTTGTCTAAGTGTCTTTTTGACGTTATATTGGAACTTGATTAACTATAAAATATAGACTCAAATGTGAGTGTATGAATCACCTAACCAAAAGGTGGTATTAACATGTGTAATTAAAAATGAAAACTACTTTGTGTTGGAATTTGTGTACCCCTGCGAGGGATTCTTCATAAACAGCCCAATATATACGGTGGAAATTTATTATAAAGAGAACTGACAATGCCAAGGAAAATTGCCTCTATAGTGAGTTTGTTATAGTCAATTAATTTTATATAAGTTATGGAGAGATGGTGAATTTTAAGATTCTGAAGAGACTGCTTGTTTTGTATTTAGAAGTTACATTGCGGCATTAATTGCCATTTATATACATCACTAAATAGATTACAGTCGATATAACTGGAACTTCCCCTACTATTAAACATATCTGTATCACTTCACTAAACACGAGAAGACATCGTAATCGATGAAATCGCAGTCATAATCTTTTAAGAAAACAAATTTGTATTAATGCATTTCCCCAACACCGCTGTTCTACAGCCATTGTCTTTTAGTTATTGTAAATTATCAGTGTCAAGTGTCATATTTTTCACTTTCAGTGCTACGTAGCCAACCTAATTTGCATAATTTAAAAAGGACCATAATTCAGTTTCTGGGTCAACTACAGTTACTGATACCAAAAACATACAAGGGTTTGTTTACAAATGGTGTGTGACAATGTGATGTGTTAGTTTAGGTTAGTTTAATAGGTGATTAGGTAGTGGTACTCACTCCCATCTGTCCAAGGCAGTGGCGGATTTACACATTTGCCGCCAGTAGGCTATTAAAATTTTGCCGCCCTTACCGACCTCTACAATTGGATACCCTAGTTCACAATCATATTAATTACAATTTTTTTGTCAACGAAATTGTAACTTTATGATTTGTACACTATCGTCCTAATTACACCACCTTTTCCCCGTAATTAGTATGATTGTGAACTAGGGGATCGATGTGTCAGTTTCTAGATTATTTTTACAACCCAACGATTTAGTTAAGATTACATAAGAAATAGTTTTTGGGTATATTTGTGAGCTAATAAAAGCTCAATCATGTACTACTAATAAGGCGGGGTAAGGTATGCCTCAAAACTTCTTACGCAATAATGTACATTCGGTAAACGTAATTAAATAATTTTTATTGCGCTTACTTACAGTTTAAAAACAATATATTCAATTATCTGGTAACAATCCGGCTGGTGTCGATGAAATTCAACTATTGGCTTAAGGTAGATCTTAGATCATTTTTCACCCGTTTTAAGCAAGTGTACAAAGAGCCATGCGAACTGCTATATCCAAGTTTGGATAAACGTTTTGAAAATTCTGTTTTCGCAGGAACGAAGATAGACTTTTCAATTATCCACAATCTGGTTTTACCAAAATTCTTTCAGAAGAAAGGTGGCATTGAAAATGTATGCATTCTTGAACTAAATCAGTCTCTAAATCATTAG
>NQII01004450.1:22127-75536 GCA_002778355.1 Clitarchus hookeri
GCGGTGAGGGGTGAGGGTAGGTGGCACCATCTAATATGGCTGCTAAGAATTTTAAAAACTAATTTTTTTAAATAATTTTTAAAAAAAATTTTTGATAACAAAATGGATGCTATGGAATGACAGGTGGTTTCTGTACTGGCTGCCAACATGGCCGCCAACATGACCATCAGGGTGGGTGGATGGCACCATTTAATATAGCTGCCAAGTATTTAAAACAAATTAATAATTTTTATTATTAATTTATTTTAAAACAAAATCGATGCTTTGGAATTACAGGTGATTTCTGTACTGGCTGCCCATATGGCCACCAACATGGCCTCCGCTGAATGCCAAAATGGCCGCCATGGTGGTGTAATGCAAGGGCGGGATGTGGCTGCCGGCGGCCATCTTGGGCTCCCTGGCTCCCTGTCACGAAGCTATGTTCGAACATACCATTTCTAACTACTCACGAGAGAGTACCTAAGTGCACACACACGAAATAAATGTAACCTGAATATAATCATGTTCGTGTGTGAAGGTCAATAAGTACAATCTTCAAGACAGTCTCTTTTCAAGCAATGGAAAAAGTACCTCGACGTACTTCACACAGCACAAATAACCATTCGAAGTCACTCCACAACCAAATATGGCCTTAATACTGGCTCAATGTTTCTCCAAATAAAAGAGCAACAACTCAAATGTCAGTTGCATAATTTAAATACATGTGTTATAGTCGACCTTACAAAATTGCGACATAATGAAATATATGTATGTTTACAAGGGTCAAAACAAAGGGGGAGAGAGAACAGGTTAAAATATTAAGACCCAAACTCAATGAATAAATAATAGCAATAAACCATCAACAAAAGGGCAAAACAGAATATATCAAAGAAAGCTGCAATATATTGCATTGTTCTGTGAGTGAAAAGTGATTGAGCCCTTGGTCGAATCATACTTGAGAATAATTAAATTTTTCAGAGGTTACAATGGTTTAACATTATAAAAATCAAGACTTATGATTATATAAAGACAGGCTTACAGATACTTCTTAAAATTTTGCGAATAAAATTTTCCTTGGATCTGGAGACTCGTAATTACTGGCTACTTCTTGAAACAGTGGTGTGAGGGGATAAAGGTGAGGAGTATGGTTCACGTTGCTTGCTTGAGAAGAAACGCTAGTCTCTCCTTTGTCCGGAGCGGGCGGTACCTCCGTGCAGGCTGGTGAAGGTCCTCCGTGCAGGCCAGTGAAGGTCCTCCGGCAGCCGGCCTGGGAGGCGACTGAGGGCGTTGTCACCTCCGCATCGGGGGCGGAAAGCTGAGGTTGTACGTCGCGTCTCCTCCCGGACATCTCTACATAGATGTTTGATGCTCCTGCTGTGCCTACCAATCGGGACATCCTCCGGGCTACAGTTCGTATTCTCACTGTTTGGATGCACATGGAATATAAGATATATGGTAACAAAAAGGCGTTGAGAATACAGAGCAACACAAACCCGAGGGAACTATAAGCGAGACACTCAAACTCTAAGGGAGATTGTATTGCCTTAAGGATGTTAAGTCGGGAACTAATATCCCTTAAATGTAATCAACACTCAGTTCCTCTTAGCACCTCATTTATCATGGCTATAGTCCCTTCAAAACTTCACAAGGGTATAGCACTGACATTAACATCTGGCACAAACATTTTCGAGTTCAGGCCCTTAAATTTCGGAACACTCATAAGTGAGGAGGTCTTATTAATCAAAGTAATCTCTTGTGTGAAACATTCATGCATTAGCCTACAGCTTTCATAAATAGTTACAAAGCCAGTTCCAATTAGAGAAGCGGTTTTAGCAATCTCGCTATTTGAAGGGCAATTTATAGATACATCAATTCTTTTCGAAACTCTACAGACCCAGTGACGACCATCGTTTAGCAAATAGAATATTGGAGGAAATGTGCGACTGATATAACGTGACAAATATAATGTATTTCTTCAATGCTCGGATACATACAAAAAAGGGAAAAGAAGCACGACTTAATGTGAGAGGAATATATGGGAAAATTAGTGTCACAAATATAATCAGGCTGCCCAACACACGTACTTAGCTGTTCGTAGTCCAATTCAGTGTAATGTAACATATCCTTAGCAAGAAAAGGTTTTACAGACCTGATCGAGACAAATGTACCGTTGACAGGTCCGGCTGTTGGCAATTGAAGTTCACTATACAACACAAACTCATGGTGTGGAGACCTCAGGATAACTCACGGCAGCGTGAACTTTGGCAATTTGATAATATTTGTTTATGTTCTCAGACTTAATCGCTGTCAAAAAATTTAGATTTGGGTCCAACTCAATGCCGCTTTAGAATTCTAGATAATTCTGTCGGGTTAAGATAGTATTACGACAGTTTGCCTATGCTGGTTAAATCTAAAGCTTGAATGAAAAGAGAAATATCTCGGCCGATATCATTAACCAAAATCTCCTATGCCCTCACGGCGAAGCTAATTCTATATATCAAGCCTAATAGTTTTCTGGTATTGCTCAAGTCTTTCTCGAAAGTCTGGTAAATGTTTTTATGATTTTATCCTATGTTAGGTGTCACCAATGCAAGTTTGATAATGAGTCTACCGTGTTTCTCTACTTCCTATTTTGGAATTCAACTTACGTATTTCATGTGAGGTGGCAGTACTGAATAAAACGCGCAAAATTTCACCTCCTACATCAATAAGGCCTTGTTTAGCACGAGTATTGGGTTCTAAAGTTAACAGTACATTTTCAAGATCAGTACGTATTTTATTGGCTCGCATATGTAAATAACGTACTTCTTCGGAAATAATTTCCTTGAGAGATTTTGAATTGCCAGACCCTGCATCGCTCCGGTCGAACAGATAATAGGATAAGTTCCCCCAAGAAAAATATATATTCACTGAGAGCGCTTATAAGCGATTTGGTATCTAAATTAATAACAATGGTCCATGACTAACATGGGAAAAGAATGTTACCTTCCATACGGAAAACAGGGCTTTTGTTCAAGGTCTCTCCCACTCCTTCTCGGGAAAGAACCCCATCCAGCTAACTAGTTAGGGTTAACAACAGCACCATTCTTACCTGCATGTTGAATCTGAAAACAGAATTCCAATGAATTTCTACTCTCACGAGAGCGAGTCTGCTATATTCTACTAACTTCCCTGTCAGCGCAAAGAAAAATTATATTACTACAAATTCCTACCTAAACAGTTTTAATCTTCTTAACTCTGCGTCACTTGTCTTGGCTGAGCCTCAGCAACTCTTCCTCGTGACCTAAAATAATTCTTACCATCTAAACATTCGTTTATAATATTATGGCACAACTTACAAAATCACCACTACATACATATTGATTTCAAGACCCACGCTAGGTCAACTATAGGGCCGCGACTTCTCAGCTGGTAGAGTTCTCTTTCGACCCTCGGTGGAGTCAGTGGAGCATTTATTTCAACGTCTGCATCCATCACACTTTCTTCATCCTCGAGTTCCCCGTCTAGGGCGCCTAAATTATCGTAGTAAATAGGCACTTCAATTTCTTCTTCCATTTCTTTATTCCTATCCAAATCGTACTCCATTACTGCTAAATCCCTATGAGTATTCACCCACATATCAGTGCTATCTATGCCCTTATAGGCCTTAAGTCTATTACAATGAACAATCAAACTTTTTTTACCACAGACTTCTTTAACGACAAAATAAACGGGAGAGGTTATCTTAATAATCCTAAATGGGTCTAACCATTTAACTGTAAACGGTTTACTAAACCCTTAGAAACTTTCTCATTTCTAAGCAACACTTTATCGCCGACAGAAAATCCCACGCTCTTTCTGTGGTGGTTAAAATGTGCTTTTCTAACAACAGCATCCTTTCTTAGGTTATTCTGTGCTATTTCGAAGGCTTTGTGAAGACGAACAAGTAGTTCATCCTTGTAATTCTCTCCTAAGAAATAGTTGCGTCTGAATGGCTTAACCGCTTCATCAAATGAGAGCAATACATCCCTGCCATGAACAGTAGCACTATGCAGCGTGCTACGATACGCAGAAAGGGCGTATGCTATCCAATCATCCCAATCTCTTTAATCCAATGCTACAAAGTGCGAGGCCATTTAACGAATGTTTGATGACTGCGTTAAATTTGACCATTTGCTGCTGGGTGGTATGAGGTAGTAAGTAAGTGTTCTATTTGCAGAAGGGAATAGATTTATTTCATAAGATTGGAAGTGAGTAGTTATATAATGGGTATTCGAAAACAGGTTCGTGACAGGGACACAGGGACTCGATAAACCTTACCAAGAAAAAGGCAAAGTTTATGAGTTTGCATTCCACCACCATGACAGCCATCTTGGCAGCAAGTGCACCGCCATTTTGTTTTCAAAATCTTCCAAAGCATTTTTGAATTTTTTTTTTATTTATTCCCTTTGAAATTTCTTTTTTTTTTTTGTGACCCCAGGGCCATGGTGGCAATATTGGATGGTGCCTAGGAAAGCGGCTACCTCCGACGACCCCCTCCCTCCGACGACCCCCTACCTCCGATGATCCCCTCCCTCCGAGGAACCCCTCCCTTTGTCAAGCCCCTCCTTTCGCCGAGCCCCTCTAGCCATTAAATCGCCCGAAGGGAAAATATTACGTCACAATCACAGCATAGCGGCCATATTTGTTTTGACATGAAAACAAATGAACTCTTCACTTGTGTAATATATGCACTGGGGTATAACTTGTTTCCTTTACAAGTTTTTTCCACAGTAAAATAAGTATTTAAAAAATTGATTCTTTAATAGCACTTAATATTTGTCTTAGGTAAATGTAATGGACATTGAAGCACACTTGTATAATATGTGTTGGTTGGTGCATTTGTATAACTTGTACAGTATATCAGGTTTAATAAGTATTAATATGAAATTAATAAATACCTTTGCAGTATATTACACCATGAGATCTATATTTTCTCAGGCGTACATAATGTATATTGAAGCATGAATTGGACACTTGTTTTCTTTACAAGTTTATATAATGTATGAGAACAAATAAACGAATTATTCACATGTAAAATGAATTGGAAGTAGCAATGCCTTAGAAGTAATAAACACAGATGTCATACGTAAATTTTTTATTCATATATAAAATGAATTCATTAAAATACTTTTCCAATACTTTTTATTTAACGTAGTTTTTTGGAACTTTGATGAATTTTATTTTGCTGATAGTAGATATAAAATTAAATACAAAAATATTTTTAAAATATATTATACTTGGAATAATTATCCTAAGTATCGCAAGTTACCTTCACTTGCCAGTTGCTGCTGCAACGTCCTCCCGTTTACCATCTGCATGGCATAACCATGCAGACGGACCCCGGACTTGGAACCGGCAGTACAATATTCCTACAACACTATCAATACATATATAAATACATATATATTGATAACGTCACAGGTATAGTGAACAGGTAGGTTGCGAAGTAGCAGGAGACGACAATTGAAGCGAATGCTTCAGCAATGGGAAAACAGAATACGGATGGACACTACTGTATGATATCAACGACACGGTGTGTGATGCCAACACACAATGCGATGGTGGGATTAAGAGAATAGCCAAATGTACATCGATATGACATATGCGGTAGTATGGTTGGAAACCACACATGACAAATAAATTATAATGCTATAATCTATAATACAGAAAGGAGGAAAACGCACATATGCTTGACAAGCAGTTGCCGACGATGACTTTAGCAATATCTATACACATATGTGCGACATGAAGTTGAATAAACAGTGAGAGTGTGATTGAAATACACATGCAAAGAGAGAGATACAATAACACAGTAGCGTGAGCTACAGAATAATACTTGAAAATGCACGACAAGTTGAAACCGTGCACCCATTAGCATGAAATATATGTGGGGGAAAAAGGAACGCATGAATGGTATACCTAGTACTGTACCTACTTATGTCGCGAGCATGTATTCCCAGAATTTTTTTTTAAGTTGTTCGTACGTTTATCGTGTTCCTTGATGGACAGCAAAAGGTAAATCGTGAAAGGTACTAATAATCTTCTATTTCTAATTTGTCTTCTATTTCACCCTGAATGGTTTTGCACAAAATTCCTTCGGAATCCGAATATAAAACCTCTTCTTCTCCTTTTTTCTATTTTTGATTTAATGCATTTGATTCGTACATAGTTTTCCTGTTCANGAATATAAAACCTCTTCTTCTCCTTTTTTCTATTTTTGATTTAATGCATTTGATTCGTACATAGTTTTCCTGTTCATTTCGTATTCTGTCCCTGTCCCAAACTGGAGTATACGGTGCTGAGATTGTGTGTACTGGAATTATAGACAGTGCGTCAGCATTTGAATTTGATTTACCGGCCTTGTGCACAATATCGAAATCATATTCCGACAACAATGACCTGCGAGCAAGTCTCGAGGCAAGTTCGCGCAACTGTAGCAACCACTAAAGTGGCATGTGGTCAGTGATCACGACAAGCGTTTTGCCAAACAGATGGTGACGCTATTTTTTTAATGTTAAATATTACACTCAAACATTCTCGTTGAGATGTCGAGTGATTACTTTCCGCACGATTAAGTTGCCTTGACAGGTAGTAGATGGGAATGTTCTTGGCCGCCTATTATCTGGGACACGAGAGCAGGGCCTGAGCTCTCTCGCGTGACTGTAAAAGGCAGCGAGAAGTCTGGGCACCGCAATATCGGCTTGCTGCAAAGTGCTTCGCGCAGCATGTCAAAAGCGGTTTGCCTGTCATTGTTCCAAATAAATTCAACCTCCTTTTTGTTCGATTCTGTGAGTTTTTAAGCAATTTTGGAAAAGTTATCAACGAATCTCCTTTAGTAGCCTACCAACCCATTGAATTGTCTAACCTGTTGGTGGCCGCTGGATATGTTTTGATTATTTCAATATTTTCGTCGTCAGGACGAATGCCTTCAGCGGACACAATATGTCCGAGTTACATTTCCTTTGTTTGAGTCGCAACTGAGCGTCAGGTAGTCAGCCAAATATAATTTCCAAATTGTGAATATGTTCTTCCTTAGTGTTGGAAAAAACAATGTCATCTTCTAGGTAGACGAAACAAATTTTCCCTGCCAATCCTGTGATAGTATCGTCCATCAACCTTGCAAATGTTGACGGGGGCGTTAAACAATCCGAACGGCATCCTTATACAATGGTAATGTCCCTCGGGCCTCGAAAATCCGGTTTTATCCTGATCTTCCGGGTTGACTTTCACTTGCCAGAACCCACTAACGCAGTCAAGCTAGAGAAGTATTTGGCTCCTCCAAACATATCCAACGTCTCGTCAATCAGCTGGAGAGGATAGACGAAGCGTTTAGGCACTTCGTTCAATTTTCTAAAATCCAAAACTGGACGTGTGTTTTAACACCATTGGCAGTCTTCTGTTTATCAAGGATCATCGGGTTCGACCAGACTAGTACACTGGACTATGACGCCTGCATCTAGCATGCTTTCTATTCGTTCCTTAAGAACCTCTTTCTGGCTATGCGGGACGCGGTAGGGGCATACCTAACGTGGCCATTTTTTTTTCTTCTCAAAACGGGACACTAGTCAGTTTTCATTTGTGAGTAGGTAGATTGAAAAAAAAAAGATTACATGTTATCAGGATTAATACGTATATTACTTATGTATTTTTTAAAATATTTTTCAGAAGAACAAATTTGCTTTAATATATTAGGCGATCATTTTAAGTAGGAGTATTCTTGACAAAATTGAGCACTGAAGAACTCGATGCGGCGGCAAGATCGGCTCTTCTATGTTTTTCTGATTTTAAATGTTGCTCAATGTCACTGACACCTCCATGTGCCAAACTAGATTCAGTAGGGCATTTTTAACATCTGACGTCCGAGAGAGACCAAGTGTCTTTATATATATATATATATGTGTATATATATATATATGTATATATATCGTTTCTAAGTTAACATTAAACATACATTTACGTTTAGACATCGCGATTCACAAAAACACGTTCAGAAAATCGAGCTCGTAAGTAGACATAAGTAGACAGACTCATGCGCTTACGCTGGAGAACAATCGAAGAATAATGCGTGCGTCGGAGAGTCGTGCTTACGGGGCAGGAGGGAGGGAACCACACCGCCCGCCCGCGCCTCGAAAAAAATACGAGCGAGAAGTAATTTGACAACCGCGGATAAAACAGCATTCAGACGTTTCAATTTGTATGGTAAATTTACAATTTTGAAATGATTTTTATGATTAGTAAATCAATATTTTTGCTTGCTTGATAAAAACGGGACATTTGGGTGTCCCGAAGCTTTCATCGGGGACAATGGGACAGAGTGCTGAAAAACGGAACTGTCCCGTTCAAGACGGGACGTATGGTCACGTTAGGCATACCCGAATAGGTTTTGCGTCGCCCGAGTCAATGTGGTGCGTGACCTTATCGGTGCAGCCTAACCGTTGCCCTTTCTTGAGGAAAACGTCCTCATATTCGCGCTGGGCGGTGAGCAATTTCTCCTTCTCGTCGACGCCTAAATGTTCTGAGATGCTCTATCAAGCTTCCCACATCGTCAGGATCGGGAATGAAATCAAAATAGCTTAATTTTTTCTCGTCTTCAAAAGATGCAGCCTCGAAGTCAAACTCAGTGACGGGGTTCGTAAAGTCATCAATTTGTTTTTGTGTACCACGAACGCAAAATATTTCTCTTGTATGCAGAGGGTTAACGTAACCAACAATTGTATTTCTTTTCAACTTACAACATTCCTCAGAATAATTAACGAAAACTAACGGAATTTTATCCGTCTGGGAAGCTTTGGTGACACTAACTATGGCGGAAATATTCCCAGGATATTCGACGGGCAGAAATATGAACTCATCATCCAGCAAGTTAATGGCCTCCTTTCTGCAGCAAAGGCCAGCTCCTGTTTTCACAGGCAACACCGGGTTCTCAGCTGTCTCAAAGTTAGGCGTACCTGGCCCTAACCTCAACTCATCATCAAACTAGCGGCCCTGGGATCCACTCGCGAGAGGGGCACCTGTCCCCGAGGTCCCTTGTAGAAACTCGACCCAGGGGCCCCGTACCCATGGTCGCAAACCCATAACATTTGAATCGCAACTGGCTTCCCCAGAAAACAACACCCCGCTACACAAAACTTCACTATTAGAGGGAATCGCCACATCTTTTTTTTTTTACTAACCTACTTTAACTAAGTCTTATATGTTAGTCCGTGGTAGGAACGGGATTATTGCATCTCAGAGCTAACCCCTTACGCTTACAAGGGAAGGAAGATCATGCAAGGAGACGTGCATCGCGGCAAGAGGGATTGGGTTTCCCATGGCCGAGTTTGGCCATGAAAAAACCTCCCTAATGTACTTATAGTTAAACTACATCTAGAAGAGAAAGGGAAAAACCGGCACACCTACACAGCTTCACTAGCAATACAGAGCCCCTGTCCCTATCGGGAACCGAATCCCCAGGCCCGCGGCCTGAGCAGCCATCGTCGTTACACTGCTTGACACAATCAGCTTGGGTGCTACCAGGAGCGCAATAATTATCCTCGTCGTTAGACTGCAGCAGGGGAATGCTATGAGGGGTTAGGGACGATTTCGTGCCGTTCGCGTTGGCGATGACGGCTACACGAGTCTCACCAGAAACTTGGAGTGCGTATCTGTGATGTCACACCGCCCCCCCCTCCCCCCTTTTCGAGCAGTAGTCCGGTGATTCATAACATCTTTCAATAATCCTCCGCCATTTGTCGATTTCAATTTTGTCCTCGCTCGGTGACCGGTAGAGTACCGTGTAAGACACAAAAGAACAGCGAATGGCCCGAAGAGACAAGAGGAGAAAGTGCCGCTCACCGTCTTACTCACCAGAGTACTGTTACAGTATGGGTGGCTGGGGGGGTGCGCCGGCCTTCGGACCGTATAAACCTGTCCTCACTCGGCCGACGCCGCCGCTAGCGTCCTCTCCCACGCGGCTGGAGTGCCGCATGACTAACCCTTCAGCTGCACGGCCGGAAGTGGAGGGAGGTGAGCTCGTTGGAGAGGCAACAGCAGCTCCTGCCGCGTTCCCGTCCACGTGAGTTTCCCCGCCAATACAACTTTTCAAAATATCACCCATCCAACTGCGTACACCTCGCTCATATAAGTATACAATAGAATTTTCCAATTCAATTATTCTCTCCCTTATAGAAATCTTACAGTTACAGTTGTTCAAAAAAATCAAGGCCTTTCAACCCATCTACATTAAAACTCAAAGAGTCTGCACCAACTACGCATTCGTGAACGAAACTTTTTCCTCCAATAATAAATTCGACTTCTCTATACCCAAACTACTCCAACTTATTACCGGTAATTGTAAGAAGTTCAAAATTTGGCTTCTCACTTTTGTATGCGAGTTCCCCCCTTGAAAGCAACTTCGTTTCGATATTGTAATTGCTGTGCCCCTGTGTCATCAAACAGACAGTACTTTACACCTTCCACGTAAACATTTCAAAACAAACTGGGACGTAAACTCAACGTCTGTGTAGTCGCCTTGTCTGTGCTCGCCAAACTCGGTGCGTCTACTTTCTCGCTCTGCTCCGCCGGGTGAAGCAGGCCTTTCTCGTTTAAATTTCTCTTTTTGAAACACGCACTTTCCACGTGCCCTAACTTCATGCCAAAAGGGCACACAGGTAGTTTACATTTGTCTGCGCAGTGACCATAACAGCCTGTTATGGTGTGATCAGGCCCTAGCTGAACGGCTTGCCTGATCACACCTTCAAACATTTAATTTGGAAACGAGCGGGATTGCAACGCCACCATTTGGTCGTTGATCCTTGCGAAATAAGACAGTTGCAGAAATCTCCTACACCGGTCACTGAGCAGGGCCGCAGAACCACGCGCTTGATATAGACCGGAGTAACACCCGGAAAGAGCGTCTGTCGTCTGTCGGCTGTCGTCTTTCGGCTTTTCGTCTTTAGTCCTTTGGGCGACCCGACCAGCGAAGCAGACCAGGAAGTTGGGTGTGTCCGGCCGGCGTTAACCGTCTCGCAGAATCAGCCTCCGGCTACAACAAGGTGATGACTTTCCAATTAGGTTTAATTAAAATGGCGTGAATATAATAATTAATTAAATAATAATCATCTTAAATTCAATGTAAAACTCCCCCGATCAATAGTCATTTAAATAGCAACTGTATAATCTTCATGTAATAAAACCTCATCAGATACCGTTGTGCTCTGCCGAATCATGAGTTATTATTTGAGATACGCCCCCAGCCCCCAGCATACTCTCACATTGAGATACTACATTGTTACTAGTTCATAACAAGCCTCAATTATAGCAACGTAAAATTACGCTACAAAATTTTTCGGTACGATCAGTTCCTCCACACCTATTACATTTTCTGTAACGACATTCCTTAATAGAAAATGCCCTACTCTTCCGCACCCGTGGCACGTTTTATCTCGTCGCCTAACAGGTCCGCGAGCACTCTCAGGGGAACGAACCTGGTCTCTACGACCCTCGACCGAGTGAGCGTGGCTGTTTACTCCGGCCAATGCCTCATTTTTCTCCTCTTCAAGAGCGTATTTCACCGCCTGGTCAAAATTACGTGGCGATCGCGATATCACGAACCTCTGAGTACCTGTTCTCAGCCCTTTTAAATATAGTGATAGGATATTCTCTTTGAGTACTTCAGACCGAGTTGACGCTTCCTTCGCCGGTCCGTCTGCAAGAGTGCCGTTTCCCGGCCAACCGTAAAGGAGTAGCCTATTCACATTCGCTCTCGTTACTCTTTTGAATGCAGTTCAGGAATTTTTCAAATCTCCCGGCGCGGCTTTTATGGGTTTTAAAACTACGAAACAGGAAATTCACGAATTCCTCCCAACTTTTACATTTCTGCATAGACGGATATGCACGTATCACGTTCAAAGCCTGCCCCTTCAATTTCATACGGCAACAGATTAATTGTTTCGTATCGCCCCAATCAACCAAACCCGCCCCGGCGTCTATTGACACTATGCACGTCTCAATCTCTTGGTTGTGACGGTTCTCAAAACTCTCTATAAATGCCATCCACTCCACCATTTGTGGGCTTACTTAAACTCTGGCTAGGTCTTGCGTAGGGCCAACGGCACCTGCGTAACTTTATCTCGTAAATTAAATTGCGATTTTTCTTCTCTCTCATCTAACGTTCGTCCTTTCGAACTACCACTACGTCCTGCTAAGCTCATGGTGAAAGTTTTCGCCCTTCAGGACAACCACTAGCTGTTTGTGACGTACTACGCCATCAGAAGGGTTGGCGCACACGTTACCCTGCCGCGCACAGCCTTAACCTAAGTGGCACGTTTGTAGCGTACTTCGCAACTTAGATCATTTATCGCGCGCCTTTCAACAACCTACGTCTGCGGAACTTCCAGACATGCTTCTACAAGTGACCAAAGGACCTCTACTTCTGCTCAAATAATATTTGTCCAATTCCGCCGCCTAAGCAACGCTTCCGCTAAAACACAGTTTGTCATGGCACGCCCAGCCCTCGATTAGGCGAGACTTGGATTTTTGGTGAGCGGAGCTAATGTAAACCTCACAGTATAGATAGTAAAGAGGGGGGGGGGTAGCGTGCCACCACCCCGGCGGCTCTGGTTCGTAGGGGCCGGGTATCCCTTCTCTTTACGTTGGAATTCGCGAGAACTTCGTCACCAGTTATACTGCGTGACCGAGCGGTTTGTGTGAAAGCGGAGAGGTCGTAAGGGGCATATCCCCGGGCGAAGCGATCTTAACAGGAGAACGATTTACGAGGGGAAGGAATGTCCACGATAAAGACTCCAGAATCTTTCCCAGCCAAGGCACACCTTCGCATACACACGCTCTGAAACATTAACGAAGTTTTTTGTATCAAGAGCAACGTCCTCAAATAACATAAATATACATGGCAACAACACTCAATGTCAAGAAATTATATCGCCTAACACTTAGTTTTCTGCAATTAAGTATGATAACATAAAACATAAATTCTAGACTGTCAGCTTACTTCTGTAGATACCACTGGCTCCAGGAGTTGTGATGCCCAGAGCTTCGTTGCGCTGACTTCGTTGAGATCCGAGGGGACCTCTCAACAGAAATTAATATATTTAGTAGCTTATATAACTGTTTAGATTGAGGCGAATTTATCATTGAGAGAATTAAGTAAGAGTGCAACTTGACAGATTGAATAGCCCCTAAATATCTAGAGCTACATGTGCCCATGTATGTTACCAACCTGGCTAATTGGTTTGTACAATAATGGCTCTACATGAAATCCCTTGACATCAATTAAAAGAGAATTAGTTCCCAAGACATGGTTAATTGTTCATACATTAAACAAAACAAGGGTTATCACAATAATCCGAACGATACTCCAAAATACACCAACTGTAATGACTCATACGACTTCCATTAGACATCTTCGACACTTAATGAACGTAATATGTATAACAGTCCATGCAAAAGGGATTTCGACCTGACTTTAAAAGATACTATCCTCATCTTAAAATTATTCATTGCGCAAGATACCTGAAAAGTTAGTTAAGTCACCATAATCGATCTACTCACGAATCCATTTCTCTTGTGTAAAACCAATGGGCAGCTCAGCTAAAGAGGAGTAACAAAAATGCTGTACACCCGGAGCCATAGGAATTCCTTATGGCATTAATAAACAGAATAATATTGAGTTCTATTACACATACCAACTCACTCAGTGGACAGTTGTCTGTATCGCCTCAGCTGTCTACCTTATCGCGTTCACGAACCAACTCTTAAAGGAACTCCTCTATCTATCAGGAGAAGTCTGACAGGCCAAACTTACGGGGGCGCTCTCAACAAGTGCATCCTCCAGAGTCCCACCTAAGAGTCCCCGAAACAATGATGCCAACCCTGTCGGAAAACAAATCGGTAGATTTTGCTGAGGAAATTGGTAGATTTCAGTAGCAAATACATAAAAATGCCATATATATATATATATATATATATATATAGAGAGAGAGAGAGAGAGAGAGAGAGAGAGAGAGAGAGAGAGAAAGAGAGACGGCGACTGGATATATTATTGCCAATGGTTATGCAAACTTACGAAATGAGTTGTCACTTAATGTTTTGAAAGTTTGAAATTTTGTTTTACTTGTTTTTCTTTGTATTTTAATTTACCCTTAACATTAGCACATTTGCACCTTTTTTTTTCATTAACAGAGTCGCAAGTTCGTTGACGGCTTTACACTCTTGCGCCTTATTTTTTTCCATTTTTAAACACAGAAAATGTTTTGTAGTTTTAACTACTGTTAATGCCGTCATCGTTATTTTCCGTATGTGTATACTACGTAGGAAAGAAACTTTACAAATAAAAGACGGCTAAAATAAAACTGCAATAGTCTTCTGGTACTATGTCTACATTTGTAGCTTGTCCACTGCTTCTTCATGGATTGTTTGCAATTTATTGTTATTTAACTGCATTAAAAAAATTCGGGAGAAATTAAATTATTTCGGTAGACAAAGATCGGTTCCGGTATATCTACCGTAAAATCGGTAGGGTTGGCAACACTGCCCCGAAACCCGCTCGTCCCGTCGCTAATAACCAGCGCGGACCACACCCCAAAAGTCTTCCTCCACCACGTATCCCTCCGCCTCACGCATCGAAGCACACAGGAACTATATTCTTGCGGGACGGGCGCGCCCCAGTAACCAACACACTGGCCGCAGAAGGTAATAATACACCTTCTGCAGGTGTGTTATTACCTTCGTAATACTGGAACGGGAAGTTATGAAATGTGCCATGTTCTCGAAAGACAACTCCTGCAAGTAGGACGGAAAGCCTGAACACGCACTGCAAACAGGCAGGTTCTACGCGCTCTCTTGGCTTTGCTCCCGTCTGGCCTGGCCTCTGAGAGAACTTTAGTGTTTCTGCGTTACAAATCAGTTCGAGAGGGTAGAACCCTCTTACAATTTAACAATACCGCGCAGACCCGCAAGCCCTCGGGTCGGAGCTCCTACCTGCCCCTGATTCTCAGGCAATGAAAGAGGGAGGGGGGGGGTTGTCTCACACTTTTAAAATTGACAAAAGTACACATATAAATAACCCTGGGTACATTGCACACTCTTCTTACATCCTTTCCATTACTTACACTGGTTCCTTACACCTATTTACTTCTTGTTTTACACATACATTTTGCCAACGGTAAACGGCCGGTAAACACCGTTAAATAACTTGTATACAATACATGAACAGCGGTAAGCCCTACCTAACCATGGCTACACAATGAGACTGTGGAGTGAAACCTCGGTAGACAATGATGTCCGCCCTCACAACTAGTGGTAAACAACTGGTGGTAAACATGACACAGTTGTTCATTTCTCGGGATGAACAAAGTCAGGCCGGGTCCTGGCTGGGGCATGAACACCCGTACTCCCATCTTACACACTAACATTACACGAGAACTATTTACATATCCTTACGTACTAACTTTTATCACACAACTTATTCACAATCACCCTATACCCTAACATTACACGATAACTATTTACACATCCTTACACGTTAAACTCACGCGACTGGAAACGTCTTCTGATACTGCGGCCCTGTCATTTTCTCGCATGAAGCCACTACGTATCTTAAGAATTTTGTTATTAAAACTCCAAGCTAAAGATTTCAAAAGTCCGTACAAATTCTTTCCCTCGTAGAAAAAAAATTTAAAAAAAAAAGAATTTTAAAAGAACACTTTATTTCAGTAAATTTTTTTGTAAATTAAATATTATCAAATAAACTTATAATGGCGGTATACATACTGATTACAAATAAAAGAAAGGTTAATCGGGGTCCATCGATTAATAGGCCAACTCCTCTGAATGGACTAAAACACAGCCAAATTATTTAGGTTTCCAGAACATAACTATTATTTCCCTGGTCTTAACATCATCGGTCAACCGATAAATCGGGCGATTAAAACAATTCAAGTTATCTCGGACCTTTTTTAATAACAGCACCTTCCGTTACACCCATCTCGCGTCCTCGACATAACACACATAATTTTTCCGACACTGTACTTGGAATCCTCACATCGCTCGCGTCACACATACAACAAAAACGTATTATCCAATTACCGCCAACGTCATAAGCCAACACCATTAAGAAAAAGCTAACTCCAATCTGGTTCTTTGCTCTATATTCAACAAACAGCCCTTTTTTTTCAGTAAGCACTTTACATACTAGATGCCTCCAGTAATTTTATATATATAAATTAATACTTAGCAATTTAACCAAACCTTGGCAATTAAAAATTATTATCGTTATTGCCACACAAAAAATATTTTTTTTTTTGTATTTAACTTTCATTCCCACCTTCATAGACAAATCCTTCACACTTTCCTTTACACATTGACACTTATCAAACGAAACTGGGGTGAACAATGGTTACGCCATATACACACAATGGTAATAAAAAAACGTATTATACAATTACACTCCAAAAGGATTACACTCTTTATATATTCAGTTTCAGACTTTTCTTTGTGTCATGAACCAACAAACTTTAAAGCAACTCAACCCACTTTCAGAATTATTAATGTTATTGCAACACAAACTTGTAACGTTTTCACAAATTCTGGTATTTCTTTAACCTTTTCATGTTAGCGGCCAGTCATTCCCAACTCCTGGCTCGAGTGGTGAAGTAAACACACACATTCTCATCCCCTCTGTACTCGTGATGCGTGACTTATAATAACACAATCACTTACGAGGGCGTATGGCCTGCCTTACTAATTCTAACACGTATTTACACCCTGTTTTGCACATAACTTACCCTTGGTAAACACTATACACACAATGGTACACAAAAAAAAACAATAAACAAATAATCTTATTATATGTTGCACTTATTTCTGTGTCTCTTGGAAAAATAATAACAAAATATTATTATACGTGGCACTTATTTCTGTGTCCGATGGAAAAATAATAACAAAAGATTATTATACGTGGCACTTATTTCTGTGTCCGATGGGGGGCTTCGCGCCCCCGGTGTTTCTCAGCGGGCGACACACGGTACACATTTGCACTAGCTTCGCACAGAGTCTGCGTAACTGGATCTTCAGGTAAGCCCCTGGGGGGTTCGGGGCTTATAGGTTCGGCGGTCCTTGTAGAGATGGGGCCTCTCTCTCTCTCGACAGCTGCGCCATGGCTGTACCCTCCTGGATCCNGGGGGTTCGGGGCTTATAGGTTCGGCGGTCCTTGTAGAGATGGGGCCTCTCTCTCTCTCGACAGCTGCGCCATGGCTGCACTCTCCTGGATTCGTCCGTTCCCGACGTGATGCCGTCAGCTAGGCCTAGGAATGGCGCGCGCGCCTGTAGGCGCCGTGCTGTCGGTCTCATCCGCTCCCGACGTGATGCCGTCAGCTAGGCCAAGGAATGGCGGGCGCCTGTAGGCGCTGTGCTGTCTGTCTCGTCCGCTCCCGACGTGATGCTGTCCGCTAGGCTTGTGGGTGGCGCGCAGCCTATAGGTGCCGTGATGCCGGTCGGGGGTGTGGGATCGCTTCCCTCTGGTACCTCCTCTGCTCCTGGGTTCGATGCTCCCTCGGTGTTTTCGTGCAGGGGGCGTCTTGAATCCTCGTCGCTCGCGTCTTTTCGGTCCTGGCAATTACGCCATGGCTGTCTTCTCTCTCCCTCTTCCCTGCTTGTTCGCTCCCGGACGCCATATTTTCTCTCGCCCGGCCTCTCTTCCCCGTCCGTTCCCCTCTACATGCACGCCTCTGCTTCCCTCTCGTTCACGCGCCGTATCTCCTCTCCATGTTTTCCCTCGCCAATTTCGGCAACATTTTTCTCCCGCCCGCGGAGTTCAGGCCCCTCCTCCGCCCGTTCCACGCCATCTTCTATTTCCGCACGCCTCGTAGCCCGGGCGGCACCCAGGTATGGGGTAAGTCCCTCTGACTTCCGTCGCCACGCTGTCTGCGGCCCATTTATCGCTCCTTCGCCCCTGGTCCTACTGCTCGTCTCGTGCGCAAGGCGAGTATGGCCGGCTTCCCTGACATCCTGAGTGCGGGGCGCGGGTATAGGGCATATCTGGTCCCTTTCTACCTTCCGCATTTTTCCCAGTTCATCCTCCGCCCAGTACACATTCCCTTGGCGCCCTGCGATGATATACAGTCCTTCCCATTTCGGCGCGAACCCGGCACAGTATTTCTCACTGGCCCGGCTCAGAGGATGCGTGCGCAAAAATACCTGCTGCCCTTTGGGTAGGTGGTGTTCGTTGCGGGTTTGTTCCGGGTACTTGTGTCTGACGAACCTTTGTTGGTTTTTCCGTGCTGCGCCTGTTCTTCGGATTGCTGCCTTTCTTATGGTTTCTGGTCCGGGAAGCTCAGTAGACTCGGTTTCCCATTGCCATTCGCCGGGGCGGCGGAGATTATACCCGAGGATAAGTTGGCTGGGCGAAGTGCCTAGGGCGTCATTGTGTCGGCGCCGCAGTGTGTAGAGTATCTCGGGGATGTGCATGTCCCATTGGGCGTGGTTTTCGCCCATCCGAACACGCAGGTTTTTCTTTAGCTCCTGGTTTCGGCGTTCGGTGGGATTGGCCTGGGGGTGATATGCGGGCGTTGTCCAGTTCTCCGCCCCCCATGTTTCACACGCCTTCGCCCACTTTGTGCCGGTGAATTGGGGGCCGTTATCCGTTAGGACGCACTTCGGGAACCCCCACCTGGGGAAAACCTCCCGCTCCATTTGTCGTATAATTGTGCCTGCTTCCTGATTGGGTACAGGGAAGGCCTCCGTCCACCGGGAGAACTGGTCGGTTATGACGAGCAGGTATCGTTTTCCCCGGGGTGTCCTGGGATATGGGCCCATAATGTCCGCGGCGATGTGTGTCCACGGAGTCTTGGGTCGTCTGGGCGTGTACCGCGTCTTCGGCACCGGGTAGGCCTTATTTGCGCAGCACGTTTGGCATCCGGCGACGTACTCTCGGACTTCCCGCGTGACCCCGTGCCATGTGTATCGGGTAGTCAGGGCCCTTAATGTTTCTTGTCCCCCGGGGTGTCCCGCGTGAGGGTGGTCGTGATGATGTTCGCAGAGGCTGAGTCTTAACTCTTTGGGGACCCAGACCTTCCACTGTTCGGTTCGCGGGTGGGTCCTCGCCCAGACTACGCCGTCTCGTATCTCGTATTGATCGGGGTGTCTCTCCATTAGTCCCGGTAGTGTGGGATCGGCCTGCTGCAGATCTTGTAGCAGTTCCTTGTTCTCCCGGAACTTAATCAGTTGTAGCCCCATGTGCCCGGGCTGTGGAGACTTCGGAGAGGAGGGGGGAAGCATACGGTCCCAGTCGTCCGCCCCTCTGTCTTGGTCGGATCCTTGCGGTTGGCGAGATAAGGCGTCGGGTAGTTCGTTGGTCGACCCTGGGCAATGCTCTATTGTGAAAGAAAATTCCATCAAGAACAACGCCCACCGCCCCAATTTTGCCCTCTCGCTGCTCTTGGTTCTTAGCCAAGTGAGGGCTTTGTTATCTGTCCGGAGGACAAAGGGCCTGTCCTCTAGGTAGTACCGGTACTTGCGGACTGCCCAGATCACCGCCAAGCACTCCTGCTCATTACTGTGGTATCGGCGCTCGGCCTCTTTGAGCATCGTGCTGGCGTATGCGATGATTCGCCGCGGGCGCTGTGGCTGCTCTTGATATAGGACCGCCCCCATTCCGGTTCCGCTTGCGTCCGTCTGCAGTATCAGGGGTAACCCGGGCATAGGGCGACATAACATGTTTATGTTACTATACCGTGCCTTAATCTCTCGGAAGGCCCTTTCATGGTGGTCGTTCCACCTCCAGCGGGCCGTTTTTGGTAGCAGCTCGTTGAGGGGTGCCATGAGGGGGGCGACACCCTCGATGAAGTCGCGGAGCCAGTTACACAGGCCCAGGAACCGCCGCAACTGCCTCCGGTTTGTCGGCGCCCTGGCGTCTTCGATTTCCCGCACCTTCTCGGTTTTTGGATAATTCCCTTCAGGGGTGATTACGTGCCCTAGATACTCGACCTGGGTTTTGCCGAAATGGCACTTCTCCAGGCGGCACGTTAGCCCGTGGAGCTCGAAACGTTCCAGCACCTTTTGCAGGTGTACCTGGTGCTCCTCCCATGTGCGGGAATACACGATTACATCATCGAGATATGCCAGGCAGAATTGTCCGCTGTAGCCCGTGAGTACTACGGCCGACATCAGCCGCTGGAAGGTAGCCGGTGCATTCTTTAGGCCGAAGGGCATTACGCGAAACTGTAGGGTTTCGCCCTCGGGAGTGGTGAACGCGGTATATCTACGTGACGCTGGGTGCACGGGGATTTGCCAGTATCCGCTGCGCATGTCCAGAGTGGAGAATATGCGCGCGTCCCCGAGGTCGCGGAGCATATTGGCGATGTTTATTGCGGGCGGGGCCATTGGGTGTGTTACGTCATTCAGGGCTTGGTAGTCTACACAGAATCGGAGTTCCCCACCTTTCTTGGGTACGAGTACTACCCTGGCATTGTATGGGGAGTCCGTCGGCTCCACTATCCCTTGTTCCTTCATTTCGGCCACCTGGTCGAGGATGATCTGTCGGCGGTGGGCTGACGGGTTACCCGGGCGGCAATATATGGGGCGTGTGTCCTTTACCCAGATTTCATGCTGTATGGCTGTGGTTTGTTGTAACCGGCCATTGTTTCCGAATATTGCCGCGTGGGTGTTTATTATGCGTACTAACGCCCGCAGCTGGTCGGGTCTTAACTGGTGGTTTACCTCTTTGTCGGCTATGGCTCTTGGCCCTTCTGTGTTCATGGGAGCCTCCCAGTTCACTGCCATTCTGTCTCGCCTGCCCAGGTATAGTCGTCTTTGCCCGCAGTCTATTATGCAGCCTTGACCCGACAGCCAAGGTTGCCCGAGGATCACTTCTTCCGCTAACTGTGGGGCGCAGAAGAACTCTGTTGAGACGGTCTCGACCCCCGTGTCTACTGGCAAGGTGATTTTTCCTTCTATTATTAGCCAGGATTTTGTTTGGGCCATTTGGACCTGCCGCGCGTCCTTCTTCATAGTTTGTCTTTGTTCAGGTGTCAGCAGTTGGCTTCTGATAAAATTGCCGGCCGCGGCTGTGTCTAAGATCGCCTTGACGGCATGTCCATTGATCCGGGTTTCTATGCGCGGGGCTTGCGTGGTTGCCTCTGGGTCGCCTACTGTGTATACCTGTCTCACCCTTTGATTTAAGCTGGGGACGCCGGGTGTCTCGTGGTCCCAGCACGCGCGTTTCCCGCCCCATGTCCCTGGGGAGCTGCCTTCCCTGTTCCTAGAGGGGCGTTCCTGGCTGCTCTTTCCCTTTCTACAGCTATCCGGGTTTTTATGACTGGACAATCCCGGTGAAGATGCCTCCCTGGGCAGTACCAGCAGGCTGGAGGGCCTCCACTTTCGCTCTTGTCTGCGCCATGCTGTATCGTCCGCTCCAGGCGGGCGGTAGGTGGGGGGTGGGGAGGTGAGTCCCGTCCCTCACCACGTGCATTTCCCGATAGTCGACTTCTGCTTGTTTCGCTCTTTCTACGAGTTCTTCCATCTTTATTGCCCTTGGATGGCGAACGACGCTTCTTAGGGCCGGTATTAATAGCCTCGTGATGATGCCGACTCCCTCCGCTTCTGTTCCCTCTGGTGCAATGCGTGCATACATTTGTGCCTTCCTCCGAATGAATATTTCTACCTCTTCCTCGCTTTGTTGTTGTTGGGTGACAACTCAGTTCATAGCCCGGTTATCACCTCTTCTCCCGCGAACTTGCTGCTCAGTCGGGCCGCGAACTGTTCCCATGTTGCTATAAATTCCCCATATCTGTACCACCAGCTGAGGGCGGCTTGCTTTAATTGCTCGCGTGCCTTTTGCACCCACCGCCTCCTGGGAACACCCCCTGTCCGGAACTCGTGTTCACAATTCTGTATAAATAGTTCTGGATCTTNCTGGGAACACCCCCTGTCCGGAACTCGTGTTCACAATTCTGTATAAATAGTTCTGGATCTTCATGGGGTCTTCCTACGAACTCCGGCAGGACCATTTCCTCCACTATTCCCTGTCTTCCCTCTGCCCGGGTGTCCCGGGTTTGGTCTGTGTTTGACGGGAGCTCCCCGTTTGTCCGTTTCTGGCACATTCCGCACTGGTATACCCAGCCTCTTGTGCCCTCGGCTCTTTCGGGCCACCCTATACATAGGTTGTGGAATGCCTGGGTACAGGTAGCGCACCGAGTCAGGCGCGTGTTGTGTCCCAGGCAATTCGGGAGGTCTCACTGTGTCTGCGGCTCCTGACACTCAAGGCACTGGTACTCTGTTCCTTGTGTCGGCCGGAAAACATCTGGCCAGCCGATGCATTGATTGCATTGCCGCCGCGGGCAATTGCGGCACTGTACTATATANGCCGCGGGCAATTGCGGCACTGTACTATATATAGCCCCGTGCCTTGGCATCGCGGGGTTCTGCACTGCTCTCTCGTTTACCCCTGCTTTCACGGTGTGATTTTATGTTACTCGGGAATGCCCTGGTCCATATCTTGTCTCCTTCCTGGGCCAGCGCACTCTCCCTTTCTTCTAAACTCCGCGCGCGTCTGTGTCTTGCCATTTTCGCCTGGATTTTTATTTATTGCCTGCTCCTTCCTCGGTTAAACTGTCGGTAAATTGGGCACCACGAGGGATAATAATAATAACTTTACGACACCCTCGAAGTCGTAGCTCGGTCGGGGCACTGTCCCTTTTCTCCCAGGTAATTTCTGTCCTTGCCTAATTCTATACAGATTTCAGCTCGNTCGGTCGGGGCACTGTCCCTTTTCTCCCAGGTAATTTCTGTCCTTGCCTAATTCTATACAGATTTCAGCTCGCCTTCACGTTGTGGCACCATAATTGACACCTGCCAAAGCTGAGGTTTGGACGTAGGTGTTGTAATCTGTTCTGTGGCGTGAGGCGCCAACACTTAATACTAGTCCTCAGTGATCGGGCGTAGGAATGCTTCGACACTGTTGTTTAATGGTCCAATTCACTAATGAATGAATACAGGATAATTCATATTTCACAAATCGAGGTTTTATTGTTGCATGAACATGTGAATTGATACATGAACCCTTGAGACAACTCCCTCCCTTTTCTACGTATGCTCCGTACAATTCGCGTCGTAAAAGGGGGGGGGGGGGATCTTCGTCGCACTTGTTGGATGATTCTAAAAGATCCTTCACACTGCGGGATAACTACTAAAGGTCCTTCACACTCGCTGGATGACTGTACTTATCTGGCTTGCTGTGCTGGTAGTTGTTCTTGCAGATGAGGTCCGGTGAGCTGGAACTGCTCTCGTCCTGTCACGGGCGCCTCGGTGACTCGTCTCGACGTCCCTCCTTCTCGGGTCGACGCAGGACTCTGCGTCTGATGGCGGCTGGCTGCCGTTCTCGTCTCCTGCGGAATCACTCCTCCCTCCCGGAATCTCGTCGGCCGACTGCCATGTTTCCTCGGACTCCTCCGGTTTTGTAGGCCCTCATTGCCATATTAAACTGCCCCGGTTTCTCCAGGTAGCCGCGGACCGCCCCCCTGGGTAATCAACCGCGGGCGTGTACTCCAGCTCCATACTTGGGTCCAGCGTCTGCTGTTTTGTTCTGGTTTACCAGTTTCAGCACTCCGTTCTGTCCGTGCGGAAATAATTGAAAGGGGCCTCTCGTTTCGCTCGTCCAAACGCTCTCTCGGTTTTTATTGTGGTCGAAAGCCTGGGACAAAACACAGCCTGGCGAGGTCATAAATACGTCTCGCCGTTCCTGCCTGCTCGCGGAGTCTGGCGTCTGTCCTTCTATTCTGCCGGGAAGTTTATTGTTTGATTCGGCGTTGTGGGAATATTTCGGGATCTCCCCCTGTCTGCTGCACTCGTGTTCTTCCCGCTGTCCCCTGATCCCACTCCGTGACGCTATTCTCCCGCATGTCCGCCTTCCCATGCAAATGGTCGTCTTGTAGAACCGATATGGCGTCGTTCCCTTCGTCACGGCTGCCAGGCCCTAAATCCTGATTGATGTCGTTCGCCTGTGAGCTTCGTTAGAGCGTGGTACGGACGAATAAAATATAGGGACGCCGCAGGCGTCAACATGAAGAAGCGACAAGCTTCTGTGCAAAATTCAGCAGTCGCAGTCGCCACTAAATTTAAAGAGTGGGCAGAGCAAGGAACGAAAAAAGTAAGAGGTGCTTGGCTTTGAATTTGAGTCTGTAAGCCATTGTACACACCAGACATGTTCGCGGCATTATCATATGATTGTCCACGACAGTCTTCAATATTTATGCCCAGTGTTTTGAGTTCCGAAATTATGGCAGAAAACATTTCTTCAGCTTTATGTCCCACTGAGGGCAAAAACTTGAGAAATCTTTCACACGGTTCGCCTGTTTCCAAAACGTATCTAATGACGAGGGTGAGTTGGTCCACATGTGCTATATCTGGTGTTGAATCGATGATTAAGGAAAAATATTTCGCCCTTCTTATCTCGTCTCCAATGTGTTTTAAGACTTTATGAACCATCAAGAGAATAAACTCATCGCAAACGGTATTTGATAAGTAACTGGTACTTCCAGATCCTAGATTCCCAAATCGTTCAACATGACTGGCTAAAAACAGATCGAATTCAGATAACAGTTCCAAAATCGTACAATAATTTCTGTTATGCGGATCACCGAACTTTTCATTTTTTCCTCTGAAAGCGAGGCCTCTTGAACACAGTCGCTTCACCATGGCAACAACCCTCTTCAGAACGTTTCTCCAATAAGTAATTTCTTCATCAATCTGGACATGCAGTAAATAATCGAGTCGGCCATCAATCTCACTTCTAACTTTCAAACTAAGGATACTAGATTTATGACGCGCAGGTTTTTCATGTTGAGCTACTCGGTGTTCTGCATTTTTCTAGTCATTAAATCCTTCGTTCTCAAACTGAGTCTTATTCTCCAATGGATCGAATGCCAAACAGGGCCCGCAATATACAGATCTTTTACTTTCAGAATAAACCAGCCAATTTCGGTCATTCACTTCATTATTTTCATTTTTCTTTGGAAGATACTCACTGGCAAGAAACGACGCTGATCAGCATATATTTTTTCACTTTTAGAGAAGTCACAAGACTTGTTTTGATCGAAGCCGTACCTTGCGATATTCTCCCTTAATGTATCGTTGATTCCCATAAAGCTGGATCTTTGTTTAGATTTACTGTTGTTTGCACTTGGTCATTACTTAACGTCTGATTCTGATACGCATCTTCAATTGTTATACTTATAGATGATTCCTCTACCGCCTCTACGTCAAAAACATGAATATCCGTTTTTTCAAAAGTAGACGGTTCAACAGATTACGTTTGTTGTTGGGTCGCAGAGTTCAAATCCGTTTCATCTTTTCCAGATTGTATTGTGTTATTGCATATTGTTGAAGTTCCTGGTGTTTCAACACTACTTCCACTTCCACTTTTAAAAAAAAACTGTCAATTTTTATCGTTTAACGGATAATCTGTCCTTGTTCTTCTTTTTTCATTTTGGCCTTCTTTTTATACTTAGCACCACTAAGTTGCTTTCTCCCGTCACTCATTCTAACAATTTCTTGGATTTCAAGAACTGAAATAAAAAAGATTACATTGGGAATTTATTTCTCGTACATCCTTTGTTCATACTTCAAACATTGAATAATTACCTAACATAAGTACAAGAAATTTATTTAAGTATGATATAACAAAAAAATCTAAATTTCTTTGCATAGCTTCCGAAACAGCTATTTATAAAGTTAAATTACGTCTTACTGATTCGTTACGGATGATTTATTGTAATATATTATGATTACTTACCTACTATAAATTTCTACGCACCGGTGATATTATGCTATGAAATTATTCATACAATCTACGAAAAGTAAATATGGGACGTGACTTCTCCGTTTGTATCGCCGGCCGCCGCTCTATATCTATCTCTCTCGAAATCAGTGCAAAAACGCGGCGTATACCTACAACAGCACGACCCCACTTCGGCTCCTGCGCTCGTGCAGTCAATTCGGCCAGACATACTTAGCGAACGGTCATGTCACTCGTTTCCGCGCCGCAACCAAACGCGACTACGCAAATTGTGGAAAAATTTATCTAAGTGGTGAAACATATTACATGTTGAATTGTTTGTGTGGACCTAATAACATTTAGGTATCTAAATATGAATCTTTTTGATTTCTGCAAGACGTAAAAAAAATTTGGCCTTAAATTTGCCGCCCCTAAAATCTGCTGCCCTAGGCTCCAGCCTACTCAGCCTGCTGGTAAATCCGCCACTGCAGCCAGGAGAATTATTAATGCACTGAAGATAGGCTTTCCGGGCCACGTACAGTTATACTAAACCAGCGGCGCCCAGAGCCTCTGGCTTCCTTAACGTAAAACACATTTTGTTTTTCTAGGGATCTTACACCTCAACTGCATTGGCTTCATATCTGATTTGCACATACCAATAAAAGCAATAAACATCGTTACTCCTCGAAATCTTATGGTGACTTACTGACAAAGGAGACCAACTCTTTGACCTATCACTCTGGCACCCGGCCCCCTATTCACATATGATTCGGGGCTTGAGGCATAATTCATTATTTCAGCATGTCGGGGTAGAGAATTATACCAATATTTTTGAATTTAGACTATAATTTGAGTAGATCGAAAATGATGGGTAACTATGCTATCAAAATGCTTAAGATGTAAGATATATCGTCTTTTCGAGGTCGCGAGTGTTACATTTGATATGAATTTGGTAACTAAAATTCTAATGGGTCATCAATGGTGGGCAACTATGCTTATAGGATGGATTATAGCATAATGTGACATGCGGGCATTTCTTGAGGCCACACATTATATTCATATATCAGTTTTCAGGGGTATAAACATAATGTTTCATAAATTATACAACTATGCCTATAAAATTATGGAGGATACATCATATTGAAACCTACATTATCGGGGTCGTAAATGGTGACTACATACTGGATTTCGTGATCTTAACTCAAATTGTTTGAAAATTATTACCAACTGTACTTATTACATGTCGTAAGAATAATGTGCTGTGTACATTCTCGGGATCAGAAATGATGCTTTCATAATGAGTTTTAGAGGTCTAACCCCAATGGTTCAGAAATTATCTTCAAGAATGCTTATAAAAGTCTGTTGGGTTTATTGCACCACGCCTACCTTCTCGTGGTCGTAAATGACGCATGTGTACTGAATTTCAAAGACCTAGTCCAAATGGTTTGCAAATTGTAGCTAACTATGCCTGTAAAACATCGTAGGGCCTATCGTTTCATACTCCCGTTATCAGGTTTCGAAATGATACCTAACTACTGAATTTCAAGGGCCTATCCCAAAACGATCGCAACTGATAGCTAACTATGCTTATTAATATACTTGGGATGTAACGTGTATAGTTGATTCGCGGTGTCTTCGCTCTTTTTTAAATCAAATCTTTGAAAATCACTCAATGTATGACGCGTTTGGTTATTTCCTGCATATGATACGTGTTACAAGTGTTTTATACCAGTGCTCACATAAACGTAACTTATTTAAGTTAAATTGAACTTTTGCTTATGTTATATCTATAAATTGTAATATTTTATTCACAATTAATATTAATAACAATAGGGAGAAAATAGGCGTGTTGATAACGCCTAGTAAGAAATTATTTTTATGGAAAATAACATTACATTGAGTGCATACAAATCCGGTGCGTTGTCCCTTTGGTATAATTTTCTATATTTGGTTAAGGTTTGTTTGCGTCAGGCGGAGGAATATCCTTGAAGTAGAACTTTAGCAAGGCTTCACTAAACGTGAACATCCTATACAAACATACTCGTGGTCATGAGCATTACTTGTGATGTGAATGTGCTGGCCATAACTTGAGTGGGGCGTGCGGGAGAGGAAGTTGACGGCGACGGAGTGAGCGAAAGTCAAGCAGGCGCGCACTTGGTAGCAAGCCGCTAGGCGGTAGAAAGTGGAGCTTGTGGCTTGGAACGAGATCGAGGGGAGGTTCGAGATACAGAGTAGGTAAGCACACAGAAGCGAAATGGCATCGTGGTTCCTTCAGTGTAGGCCACTCATTAAGTGCGAGGCTCGGGGAACATAGATTGTGTCTGATTGGCTGGGCATCGTTCAAACGTGTTGCTGGCTAGTAACGCCGTTTACTTGGCGTGTGCAGCTGGGGTTCGCAGTACAAGAGGGGTGTATCATCCATATATATATATATTTAAATACTCATGGTCGAGCCAAGCCTGTCAGGGGTCTGGTTTAGCGCAGTGTATGGAAAAGAGGAGAGAGAGAGATCCTAGCATAATCTCTGCGAGTATGAGGCCCTGCTTTTCCACACCACAGGTACTAATTGGCAGCTGAAGAGAAGGCAAGGCTGGGTGGCGGGAAGGTGGTCGGGGCCGCAAACCCTCCCTTGCCAATCTTCCTGCGTTTAAAGTCCCTTGTCAGAGTAACGGGACAACCTCGCTACTGGTCATTCCAAAAGAAACAGCTCTCTGGAAGTCAGCCACGAGTTAGTGTCGGTTGCGTGCTTATAGGGACGGTATATTATGGCGCAGTCTAGGAAGAAACGGGAAAACTATACACAGCGAAGCGAGGGAGGTGATCAGACATGTGATAAATAAATGTGACGAAGAAGCTACTGATGGTCAAATAAAGCATTTATTATCTCAATCCAATTTGCGTGCATCAGAATACACCAAGATTTCAATGGGAAGTGTTTCCAGAATTCGCAAAGAAGGTGCCGATGCTTGTAACAGTTCGCTGTCAACGCCAGGCAAAAACCGAAAGCGTCCGCATGAAATAAATGTGCGCTGTGACTCATTTGATAGGAGAGTAATCAGAGACGTCATTCATGATTTTTACTCAGTACAGAAACAAGTACCAACATGTCCTAAGCTTCTCGTTGCTTTGAGAGAAAAAATTGATTTTTCATGGGGTGTTCATACGCTCAGGCGGATACTGAAAGAAATGGGATTTTAATGAAACTGGTGCAACAGTTCTCAGAAACTATTGGTGGAAAACCAAACATTATCCACTGACGTTGTACACTGGAGAGCCAAAAAACTGTTATAGGCGTGCGTATGCAAATAACAGAGGAATGGAACCAATCAGAGTAAAGCGATGCGGTCGGCAGCGCCTATATAAGACAACAAGCGTCTGGAAAAGTTGCTAGATCGGTTACTGCTGCTACAATGGCAGGTTATCAAGATTTAAGTGAGTTTGAAAGTGGAGTTATGGTCGGCACACGAGAGATGGGACATAGCATCTCCGAGGTAGCGATAAAATTTGGATTTTCGCGTACGACCATTTCACGAGTGTACCGTGAATATCGGGAATCCAGTAAAACATCAAATCTTCGACATCGCTGCGGCCGGCAAAAGATCGTGAACGAACAGGACAAATGACGACTGACGAGAATCATTAAACGTGACAGACATGCAACTCTTTCTCAAATTGGAGCAGATTTCAATGCTGGGGCATCAACAAGTGTCAGCGTGCGAACTATTCAACGGACCATCATTGATATGGGCTTTCGGAGCTGCACGACACAAAGTTTTACGCTTTGCCTTGGTCCGCCAACACCTCCATTGGACTGTTGATAACTGGAAACACGTTGCCTGGTCTGACGAGTCTCGTTTCCAATAGTATAGGGTGAATGGACGTTTACGGATATGGAGACATTTTCATGAATCCATGGACCCTACATGTCAACAAGGGACTGTTCAATCTGGTGGAGGCTCTGTCATGGTGTGGGACGTGTGCAATTGGCATGATATGGGACCCCTGATACGTCTAGATATGACTCTGACAGGTGACACATACATAAGCATCCTGTCCGATCACCTGCACTCATTCATGTCCATTGTGCATTCCGACGGACGTGGACAATTCCAGTAGGACAATGTGGTACCCCACACGTCGAGAGTGGCTACCTAGTGGCTCCAGGAACACTCTTCTGACTTTAGACACTTCCATTGGCCACCTAAATCACTAGACATGAACATTATTAAGCATATCTGGGATGCCTTGCAATGTGCTGTTCAGAAGTGATCTCCACCGCCTCGCATTCCAATGGATTTGTGGACTGAACTGCAGGATTCATGGTGTGAAATGCCTCCTGCATACCTTCAGACATCAGTCGAGTCCATGCCACGTCGTCTTGCGGCACTTCTGCGTGCTCGCGGGGACCCTACACGATATTAGGCAGGTGTACCAGTTTTTTTTGGCTCTTCAGTGTAAATATTTAAAATCAATTCTCCACTTTAGAATGGAGGGGCGCCCTATAATTTACATTGATAAAACCTGTGTTAATAGCAACAACGCATTTAACAAATGTTGGCAAAATGATACTGAATGTGGTGTGTTAACCAACAGGAGTTCTTCGAACAATTTAATTGTTTGTTCATGCATGTGCTAAAACTGGATTCATTGAAAATGCACTGCTAATTTTTCCAGCAGGCAGAGCTACGGGGGACTAGCACGGGTAGATGAATTCTGCTAATTTCGAAAAGTGGATGCATGATCAGTAATTGCGAAACCTACCGGAAAAGTCTGTTGTTATTATGGACAATGCGCCTTACCACCTAGTGCAAGAAAAAAAAAAACCCCATCGAAGTATGCAGTGAAAAAGGAAATGGAGTCATGGTTGACTAATAACAGCATTCCCTTTACTCATGAAATGCGAAAAAAAACAGAGCTTTTCGACTTAATTGCGCCGAACAGGAAGCCTGAAAAAGTATTTTGCATTGACCAACTTTTAAAACTGCAGGGACACGATATTCTTAGACTTCCTCCTTATATGTACGAACTGAATTCCATTGAACTAGCGTGGTCTAAAACAAAGATACTAGCACGGGAAAGAACATTACTGCTAGCTTGTCGTTAACAAAGTTAATGGAAATCACGACGGAAGCAATATTTTCCGTCGCTGAATAAGGCTGGCAAGGATACTGTTCGCATGTCCAAAATATAGAAGCAGACTACTGGCAAAAGGACTGTCGTGTGGAAGACGCAATAGACAGTTTTGTGATATGCCTAGGCCGTGACTCCAGTGGCTCCAGTGATTCATCTGACGACGAATTTTCTTCCGAATCGGAACTGGCGCTGCCACTTCCCAAAAGTCAATAAATTGTCACCGAACAACAACATTCACTATTTGAGGTAAGAGGTAAGAGTATATCCTTTCAGAGCATTTTAAAATTATGCATTCCTGATCTTAACTGTTTTTGCCCTAAATGTATGCCATCAAAATTGTTTGCAGGTCACTACGGTTGTATTTAATTAAAACAATTTAAGTTAAAACAGTTTGAAAATGTTGTTTTTGGCCATACTGAAAGTCTTAAAATTAGTGTTGGTATTGTAAAAGAGGTTTTAAAAATTGTAACTATTGTGAAATGTGATTAATTTTCGTACGGGAACAGATTGGGAATATGTACAATAAATAGCTTGTTTTAAAAATTTGTACTTCAAACACAATGCAAAACATTTCGCGCACCAGGCAGACGGGCACCTAAAATGGCAAATTTAAAGGTTACTGTTAAAATAAATAATATAGGCGTATACCATAGCATTATAGAGTATTTTTGTATGCGTGTCGTATGAAAGGAAAATCTCCCTGTGAACTGATAGTTTTAGCACTGGTAGTACAGGTTAGAGGCGACGGTGGCGACATTGCAGCCCAACATGCCCACCCACCCTGCCTGAATTCCAGAGCCTCGCCTTCTCGTGAGCACTGGACAGTATGTCGTGTTATAAGGAACAAACTGCAGATAGAGGAGTGTTCGAATGCTTCATTAATTGCAAAAAATTTAATGTCATATGATTTTTAAATGCTTTAAAATATAACTATCAAATCTTATACATTTTTGACATATGGTATTAAAAACTATACGTTTATTGGTGCATTGTTGTATTGTACAATCGGTTTTACTGATAGCAAAATTGTACTATAATCTAATGAATTTTATTTTTTTAAACAAAAAATATTGATTTAATAAATTGTATGTCTAAAGTAATAAAAACAGGATGTTCATGGTGTTAAGGTGTACTGTATAATCTATTACACTGGTAATTAGAGATATAAATTCTGAAATCAGGGAAATGCAAAGAATTTAAAATATATATAGATTTAATAAGATTTCAAAAGAATGGTATTAAGAAATTAATCTTTAATTTGAATACATTTGGTTGTATGTTAGAGTTTACTGCTTACTAAAAATTAATATCAGAAATGGGAAGAAAACTACAAATGTTCGATTAAGCGTACCCTATGTTTTTGAAACAAATATCCACCGCCTTGCTGAAAGAGTCATATGTACTTTACACTTTGGTATACTACTGAAAATAAAAAAATTAAAATCGGATTATAAATGCAGATTTTCCTATAAAACTAATTAGGCCACCATATTTCCGCCTGATCATAGAAGACGCCGAACTGAATGGTTTGGGCTTCGATCTGCAAAATTGATGCTTCGATTTGCTAAAATTGGGGATTCGATTTGCAAAAATGGGACTTCAATTTGCAAAAATGGGACTTCGAGTTTTCTTCGGAGATATCTACACAAAAACAGAAAACTTTAAGTGTATAATCGCACATTTTTAGGGGAAAAAAAGGAAATTTTTAATGAAAAGAGGATATTTGAAGGAAAACTATAACATTGTGGGGTGAAAACGGAAAATGTTGGCCACCATGACCTTGACGCGTGACGCGTCTAGCCAGAGAACAGAGCGACGATTTCACAACCTGCCACAATGTCATATGCTCATACCGACGTCACCCGAATATTTCCTTCCAATGACGCACACCGAAGTTTTGACGTAAACCGGGCCGCCAATGACGTAGGAAATTCCTCTAGGGGACAGGATATAGTCCAGCAGGGAGGTGGAGAAGTCAGTCAATCCCGAGGACTCAAGAGACGCGGGGTCAGCGCCAGGGGTGCGACCCAGTTGGACGACCGGGACGTAATCACCGGAGAAGACATCGCGGGATGGGCGCCGAGGTCGCCGAGAGACACCCCAACACGACTTCCCGGGACGCGAAGCCGAGGTTATACCAGCACACAGGGGCAGCTCAGTTAACTAACCGCGCCTCCAAATCCAACCACTTTTCCTCGACGTTTATGAACTAAAACTCTGACCTGTAGGCCTCCGACGGGTAAGGGAAGGGCGATGAGAAGCGGAACCCAAGAGTGCAGTGTACCGTACCAATATAATGAGTGACGTAATGACGCAATAAAATAACTGTTTATCTAACCGAATCAAAAGTAGAAGTGTTTATTAGCCGCTTGATTTCACCTCTGAGTATGTGTTCAGTTCGCTTACCCAATAAGGTTGACCAAGCGATCTAGCGCTCCATCATCCTGTAGATCACATACAGAGTGGACAGCAGGCTGTGACGTGTCAGCCTCCCGACCGAATGAGAGCAAGAGAAAGCGCGCGCAGGGTCATTGACCCGGCCGAGCTATGTAGTCCAGCAGTTCAGCTCTAGGCGCCAGTTACCTCCGAGCCACTATTTCTACTACGTAGAGTCTACGTAGTAGAAGCGAACAGTCTACGTCGTAGACTGTTCGCTTCTTTTTCTCCCTTCAAAAAATTGCCATGTCTTGTAGATGTGAAGCATGTTATTTTTAATATATGTAGGAGTAATTTGATTTTTGGTTAAATCGCTTTGAATTTTGTGCAACTGCCAGAGTAAAGACGTTGTTTGGTATATCTTAACGTCGATATGAAAAGAGTTGATAGAGAAGGAACTTGGCAAGTCTTGCAGATGTGAAACAAGCGATTTGGAAATGTATAGACTTGATATCTGCAACAATTACTATTTTTAGTTTAATAAATTTGATTATCTTGTCAATATACCAGACAAATGCTTAAAAAGTTGTTTAGCATTTCTTTTGTCGATGTGAGATATAATGTTGACATAATTTACTTGGCACAACATTTAAAAAGCAAAATATGTGTTCATTCAGTCTAAATTTAATATTCGTGTTAAGGTAGGTGATACAAAATGATAATGAAAATATATTTATTCAGAAATAATTTTAAGAACTATGTATATGTATATGTAAGGTCCCTCGATATATAATAACTTAAAACTGGTCTAAAAACCAAAATTTATTCATTGTTAAATGGCATAAACACTTAATGCAGGTTTTATTCATATTTTTTTAAGGCAGACCTGTGTTTTTACATCTAATTTAACGTGCACTCCACACACTGGTTGACTCCTCTTATCCCTCATTTCATGCAAAATATTGTTTTTTATGCTGTTGTTTGTAGCTGTTAGATATGCTGCAGTTGTTGTTGATCTTCGTTTGTTGCTTAGGGCTGCTGTGATGGCTGTCTGTTCGTTTTCTGTAAGAAAAAATTAAATTATTTATACTTGTAGATTTTAACATTTTTAAAATACTTAGAGATTGTGAATTATTTATTTATTTTGGCTACTGCAAATTATGATTGACAATAATTGTGCTGAGTTTTTTGCAGGCTAGTATTTAACCAAGCAAATACCTAATTTTTTTCCTTTTGATTACTGGTTGATCGCAAGCAGACATGCATTGAACAAAAACTCAAGCAACCGGAATATTACTTTGGCTATTTAATTTTAGTAAGCTACGCACTGTTATTGTTGCTTTGCTTTGAGGACAATTTGCTTTTTCCAAATTTCTTTGAAATAGGATTCACTGTAGTTACGTTGTCCCTGATCTTCTTTGCCGAGAACTTTCTCAAAACAAAGTTTCTGAGATATAGTTTTTGCCGCAACCATTGTTACACGATTCAGAAACAAGCCTGTGTGTGGAGAGGACTAAGTACGCCACTTCCATGTAACTACAACTCCTAAGTCACATTTCACTTGCAAACGAACTGACAAAACACTCACACAGTCGCTTTTATGAAACTATCACAATATTCCACAATTTTCATACGATTAAGAAACGAGTCTTTCTGTCGACGAGGCTCATTACATACAAACCAAGTTGACTTTTTCCAAGTAACTATCAACTCTAGGGCCACATTTCACTGGCAACCAAACTTGCATACCTTCACACGGTCGCTTTATGAAACTACCATCACAATAATAACCATGCCTCTAGTACTCCTGGAACGTGAATTTTCTAACGTCGAGATAAGAAATTCTTTGTCGTTGCAAAATTCTCGTACAACGAGATGTATCATACAAATACATTTGCTTTTCTTGTGGATACGGTCTCTGTTAGTCCAGTCGTTATGCCAAGAAACCCCATCGTCAAGCCGACATGTGTACGTGACAGAGAACAACTCCAAGACTCCTCCTCGGTTATGCAGTGCAGCTGCTTGTACTTATTCTGAACACTATGTAAATCGAGAACCTCCAGTCCAGTTGTGAACGCGAATACACTCCACCGCATATTTTATTCCCACTCGCCCAGGGAGCTCGAGCCGAAAATGGATATGAGCTAGCTCGTCCGAGTGGCTCTCCAAAATCACACAGAAGAAGGATATAGGGAAAAGTAACATTGACGAGGCATTGGCAAGCGTACTTGCCCTTTTGGCAGTCTGGCGTAGTGACAAAGTGCTTTCGCACGTGACCTTCCTCTTTACTTCTATTTGCTGATGGTCCCCTCTCCATCGCGTCACACTCGGCCATGTTTCGAACTGATTCAGAACAGCCTATGCCTAAGCTGTAGATTGCACTCGCGATCTATGAACTGGGCGGAGTCCTTTCGAAATGTCAGCGGCAAAGCTAGGCGCGATCTGTCAAGTGCAGCTAGTTGCAGCCTCACAGCAACTCTGGACCCACTCCTAGAGCTGGAACCTGTTCCACACCGGCAGAGGCGGATTATCCGTAAGGCAAACTAGGCACGTGCAAAGGGGCGCGCGCACGAAATTTTTAAACAAAGAAAAAATAAATAACATAAAATGAATTGTGTCAGTAAGTATGCACCTAGTTACACAATGTAAAAAGATTCTTTATTTCTATAGCGATGTAGAGCTTCCGAAGCGTGCTCTGCCTTCTTGATCATTCCTACATTGACTGATTTCATAATAGAAGTTGGTAAGATACAACTGCAATGTTGCGCGTTCGTCGCGTCGATCGCGAGCATCAGACGTTGCTAGATTGCGTTGACGAAGGTAGTACGCGGGGGCGGGAGAGAAGCGGCCGGCGCCGAACGAGTGACACGACTTTCAGCTTTGTTGTCGTCGGTTACGCGCGCTTCTATTGTTTACGTTCTCGCTGCGGTGTTTATGTGTAATTTGTCCATTACGTTTTAGTTTATTACTTAAAGAATGAGTGAATTGAAGAAAAAGCCTAGTGGTGCAGCAAATAAAATGTAATAAAGCACACAAAAAAATATCGACACATTTTTTTCAAAATTAAAAAGTGATGATTCGGAATCTTCTAACGTAATTCACAGTGCGTCTGCTACCGACCCTATTCAATGCGAAATTCCTACTAGTTCTAAACAACCACAAGATTTGTCCGTGCCCACGCCGCCTACTGCGTCAGCAGTGGAAGTTGTGAGGCAGTCGCAAAATAGACTGGTTATCGTGGATTGCGACCCAGTCAAGTGGGATATCAATAACGAAACACAAGAATACATTGCACTGAATGGCTTTAATCAAAATATAAACGCAGATTTTTCATTAACTAAGAGAATATATGAAGATAAAATCTCACGTTTTTTGACAAAAACAATGTTTGAACGAAAGTTATTAGATAGAGAAAAACGTCCAAGGAAATGGCTCATTTACTCTCCAAGCACAAGAAAAGTTTATTGTGGACCTTGTTTATTATTCGGTGGTGGAACTAGTTTTAGAAAACAAGATGTTGGTTTTAATGATTGGAAGAACGCATCGATTAGATTAGAAAGCCACAAAAACTCATGTGAACATAAAACATGTGTTTTGACATTGCAACGTAGATCTAAAATCGTCGGTCGTGTTGATCATAAGCTCGCCGCTCAATTTCTAGAAGAGTTAACTTATTGGCGTGAAGTTTTGAAACGAGTGGTTGTGACTGTTAAGTCTTCAGCATCGCGTGGTTTACCTTTTAAGGGACATGACGAAAAACTTGGCTCTCTTCATAACGGAAATTATTTAATGACGCTGGAACTTATAGCGGAGTTTGAACCGTTTTTAAGCAAACATATTGCCCAATATGGCGACAAGGGAAAGGGATGTACCAATTACTTAAGTTCTACAATATGTGATGAATTTATTGAATAAATGGCAAACAAAACTTTAACACAAATAAAAAATGAAATCAAGATATCAAAATATTATTCAATAATAGTGGATTCAACACCAGATATTTCCCACATTGACCAATTAACTTTCGTGAACCGATATATTCAAGCCAATGGTACGCCCGTCGAACGTTGCCTTAAGTTCATCGCAAATTTCGGTCACAAATCACAAGATATTGCAGATGCTATTATTGAAACATTAGACATGTTTGAAATTACTATATTAGACTGTAGAGGCCAGTCGTATGATAATGCCGCAAATATGTCAGGCATTTACAATGGATTACAGGCCAAAATAAAATAACTATGTCCCCTAGCAGAATTTATACCCTGCTCCGCACATTCGCTTAACCTAGTGGGTGAATGTGCCGCTGAATGCGCTCAAGAAGCTTATTGGTTCTTTGGTCTCCTTCAAGAAATTTGCACATTTTTTACAGCTTCAACTCAAAGATAGGAAACTCTACAAGCACAAATACTCCTAGGTAATGATAAAAAAACAAAACTACTGTCAAAAATCCACCTGACACACGCTGGTCAGCTCGAGCAGATGCTTGTAAAAGTTTGAAAGAGTCATTTCCAGAAATTAACGATGCTTTGATTGCTAGAGAGAGCAATCCTGAGCAAAAACTTTCTGCTGTATGTGAAGCTAAAGGCATAAGATTGAAATTAGAACGACTAGAAACTGTTTTCACTATCGTGTTTTGGGGTTTTATTTTGGTTCACATGAACAAAACCAACAAAAAATTACAGTCCGTTGACATTGACATTTTTACAGTTATTCAAATGTATGACAGTCTTATTCACATAATTTCTGCAGAAAGGGAAATTTTTAATAAATATGAACAGCAAGCCTTGGAGCTCTCATTAGTCAAAGAATATGAAAAGGACACAAAGAGGATACGGAAGAGAAATCTCACAGCAGATGAATCTTCCGAAGATATTACTTCTTCATTATCTGGTCGGGAAACATTCAGAGTGACAGTATATCTACTAATTATAGACAGACTTGTGGTTGAACTTCAAAACAGACGAGAAGCGTACAGTAATTTTTACAGTGAATTTTCGTTTTTAAGCAATTTGATTAATTTGAAAACTGAAGAAGTTCAAAATTAAGCAAGTATGTTAGTCACAATGTATTCTGGTGATTTAGAAAAGTCCTTTGTTGATGAATGTATCCATCTACGTTCTTATTTAACACCGATAGCTCGAGACGGAGAACTGCCCCGAACAACCAACGCGATTTTACAGGTTCTAAGAAATAAAGAACTTGAAACAATTTACCCAAACATTGACATAGCCTTAAGAATGTGCGTATCGACGGCAGTCAGCAATTGCAGTGGTGAGCGGAGTTTCTCCTGTCTAAAGAGAGTGAAAAATTATGTTGGCTCAACCATGACAGATAAGAGATTAAATTCGTTAGCAATACTTAACATTGAATCAAACTTATTGCTATCTTTAAACTATGGCGATGTTATTGACAATTTCGCAAGACAAAAATGTAGGCGCAAAAATGTTTAATTTAATTTTTTTATTTCTATTTTAACAATTTTCATTGAATGTGATTGGTACCAATTTTTTAATAAATAATTCATTACTTTATTTTTTATTTATCTAATATTAATAAATTATTTTTAGCTTTTACATAATTAATGATAACACACCATTATCTGTCAACACACATACACAGTCAGATCTGTTTCCCTGAGAGGCATTATGGATTTCCATGTTCGTTCTGTCCCTCTTGCTTTCTTCACTCATCACATATTTCATTCACGCCTAAGGGTAAGTACACGTGTCCTGGCCTACCTAAGTATCCCTACTAATAATATCTTGGAGTGACCGAAACCGCCTCCTCTTTAATATAGCAAAGTGTCAAATTATGTCCTTCACTCGTTCACATATAATAGTATAATCACCAACGACCAGCTATGCAATGAGACAATTCCTCGTTCTTTCGAAGTTAGAGATCTTGGGGTTGAATACGACTCACAGCTTAACTTCCGCAATCATATTCATACACTCACTGTCACATGTTTTAAACGTCTAGGGTTTGTATCACGTAATCGCAAAAGAATTTACCAACGTGAATGCTATAAAATTATTGTATACTTCTCTGATACGCTCGAAGATTGAGGCTAGTGCGTGCATACACGGGGAAAAAAATTGTGGTTGCTACAACAGCAGCTGTAGTTGAGGTAACTACAAGTTGGAGTAAAGAAATGCCAACTCCAACTTGGAGTAACCTCTATCACACATGCAGTAACGCCAACTACAGTCATCGATGTTTACTACTACTAGTACTAGTTAAAATGTATAATATATGGGCGCTAGAGGGGCGACGATGAAGTGTTTGCCTAGGGCGCTCTCGACATTTAATCCGCCTCTGCACCCCAGCCCACCGATCTCGGGTGACCCACCGATCTCGGGTGACCAAGCCTGCAGACTCAAGGCCAGCCACTCATTTCCACAGCCCAGATTATCGAGGCCGCCGACGTTAGTACCAGAAAGGCGACTGCTGCTGTGATGCAGTTGAGAAAGCTTACATGCTCGTGCAGGCTGCTCACGGGAAACTGAGCGCTTTCGAAAGTTACACTAGGATCTATACTTGTATGCTCATTGTATATTCTTCCAGCATATGTGAAAGTAACATTGCCATGGACCTCATCACTTTATTCATGCGGTGGCCAAGTGAAATTGTAAAGTAATTAGATAAGTAAATATTTTACAAATTTGCTTATTCTTACACTTAGATATATTAAAAATAATAAAACAGAATATATAAGAAATCACTTAAATATTTACACATGTTTAACATGTTTTATTCAACGTTAAGACATGGAAATACTTTCTCTCCATCGTTACCAACTTAACTGTGCGCATACCGGTCAGGGTGCCCATTANAGAGGTAGGGCAGTGAAATTTTTCAAATGTTGACTTAAAAAGTGATTAATTAACAGTGAACAGTCTATAGAAAAGTATTGAACCGAACTGATTCTCGTCAAATATGCATTAAACAATTAAACACAGACACTGAACGGTATGCCAGTGCTAACTACAATTACAATTACCTTCAGCAAATTTTTCTTTTCTACACAATTACACTAAAAAATTACACGAATATCTACAAATTTACAATTATAACAAAAGGAAAAAACGACGAAATGAACGGAAAAGAGTCCAATGTCCTTGCAACAAAAAAATACTGCTGAGGCATTTCTTTGAACATTTATGTTGTAGTAAAATTAATAATGTTGTGACAAAGTTACTAATGTTAACCATTTACACAGTCTTATATTGCTATAATGCAAATAAACTGTTGAAGTCTTAATGTTGATAAAGTCTCTAAGTAATGTTGCTACAACCAAAAGTTGTATTACGCTAAAATAACACGAAGAACAAAATATTTTTTTACTGCGACATTAAAGAAATGTTTAACCAACACAAGTTTACACTAACTTGGCGTTGTAAAATGGCGGATAGAAGGGAACAGCGATAAACTCGAATAATGAAATCACTGTATTTAAATTTTAAAGCATAGTATGGGAACTAAATGAATATTAGACCAACTCTCAATCGTTGCTATATTCATCGCCTTTGGAGATTGCTTTAATCTATATATCAGGTGTGTGTGACTACGTAACCATGCCTTTNCGTTGCTATATTCATCGCCTTTGGAGATTGCTTTAATCTATATATCAGGTGTGTGTGACTACGTAACCATGCCTTCTCTAATTCATACCCATTCTGAGAGTTATCATTTACATTATAATAATTGTTTTATGAACACTGTTTCAAAGTTTAACCTCAGTTTATATACGTAAATTATTTAATTCTCATATCGGACCTGTTCCAATTATCACGGCAAAATATCGATTTACATTTTCGTTTACAAGTTTTTTTCGTGTATTTTAAGGGTTTTTTTATTTATACTTAAACCCATAAAAAATATTCAGCCATCAATAGGTTAAAGTAGAACTTTTTTTTTTCTATGTCCGAGAGAAAAAAAAATATTTTTATGGTTTAATTTTTAGCACTCAGAACCCTAAACCGTGCCTAACCGATATAAATGGCTTAAATATTTATATCAGGAGTACGTAATCAGTCAATAATTTGCGCGTGAGTCTCGCTGATAAGCTCCGACAACTCGGGCCAATTGCAAACCTCTTATTTCATTGTAACTCCAGAATTATAATTATAAAACTTCCGTTTCGCCTTCAATATGTATTACTGAATCATTCTCCCATCACTTAGTTAAACAGCATATATATTTCTAAGTCCAAAAGAAAATTTTTTTAAATATTTTTGGGTCTTGAATTAGGTTTGTATAAACACATAGAAAAGCACGTACAAGTATAGCTGAAAATTGTAAAATGCACAGGACCGTATTCAAACTGGGGACATTATATCACCATATATCATCTTTATTCTCAGTCCAAAAATTGTCTAACAGCCTTCATTATGTGTTTTATACACCATACATGTATATCGAATTTATTCCAGCGATGTTTAGTAAGGTGTCACGTAGGTGGTTCTTCCATGGAGAAGAGTAGTGGGGTATAGTACCTTTAGGGGTACAGGCATCAGGCGTACGGATCCGAAGCCAGCAGCCATTCCGCCACAACATGATCGCCCAAGACGCATTTGAGGACGCCCCGCGCGGCCACCGGCAACTCGGCCATGCATTGCGGTTTTCAATGGGAGAACCACCTAAGTGACTCCTAATTAAAAATTGCTGGAATAAATTTGTTTTGAATGTGTGGTATATAATATATATAATATATATAATGTAGGCTGTTAGACAAATTTTGGACCAAGAGTAAGATGAAATAGGGTGATATACAGTCCCCAGTTCGAATACCGACCTGAGGTCAAACTTTGGAACCGTGTTCGTCAAAAAATAATTATATTGTAAATAATAACTCAGAGACTGGGTATGAATAACACCTTCCAGAGAAGGCATGATTACGTAGTCTCGCGCACCAGATATATAGATGTAAGCAACTCCAAAGGCGGTGTATGATGTCGGGACATAATTTCAGACCCGAAACTTTAAAAAATAATAATAATTCGCTTTCTAACTTTAAAAAAATCTGGTAATTTTTCCCAGTTTTTACGGAGACTTACAGGAATTTAAAATGAAGGTGAAATGTTAGTTTTAGACAACATATATAGGAATCAGAGTGAGATAAACCTTTTGCAATTCGATTAATGCCTTGAATTTTTTAAGCCTTTCTAGCGATATTCTTACACTTATTTCTGTTTAGTATTAATGCACAATTGATACAAAGTTTTAAGCATTCTGTAACTGCTAGGCGCAACATGGGGACCAGAGTTCGAAGCCCGAAACCATACAAGTATATTAATTTTCTCGTGGAAATAGAAAAATGATGATGGTTTTCCCGAGTGATGGGTGAATATATACAGGGCAAGGCCCTTAAGGTAGGCCACCTGAATAACACTGCCAATTTCAGTGGTAGAAGAAAATGTTTCAGACAAAAGTTGCTTGTGTCCAAGGTGCTAATAACGTGATAGTGATAATTTTCTCGTACTTGGAATGGTAAATAAAATGCAAAGGTCAACTTCGTTAATTTAAATTTGAATGACAATTTTTATTAACACCCCTCGGCAGTGCGTATTAAGATGTAATAAATACGATTATATTTGCCGGTCATTCAAGACCGCTGAAGGTCAATCACGAAGCAAACTGTGCCGCCGCACGGAACAATGGGCTGATGTAGCACCATCCTGTAGCGACTTTAGCCATATTGTAGTTGGCATTTGGTTAAACAAATACATCCTCCGACTACACTTTCTTTGTTATTTTGTAATGATATCAGGTGTTAAAATTGGTGACCTTGTGCTTTGATACATACTGTAAAGCGATTATGAGCGGACAATACCGCACATCGAATGTAATCTGGACTTATCGCAGAACCAGCTCGTGTTTCACTGCTTTTCATACCTTCGGAAGTCTTCGGTGGGTCTTTGTAGACCTGTTGCTGTAATGTTCCCCATACATAAAAGTCCATAGGCGTTAAGTCTGGGGAATGTGCAAGCCATTTCGTTCTTCCAGGCCGACCAATCCAATTACCACCGAAAGTTATGTTAAGAACCGTTGTAATTCTCTCTGCAGAATGAGCGGGACATCCATTGTGTTGGTACCACATGGATTGGCTTATGTCCATGCGGCAGCGCAGTTTGCTTTGTCAACACTACATGTGTTTAATGACCAAGCAAACTTGAATGTCTTGAGTGTCTTGAATGACCAGCAAACGTAATCGTATTTATTACATATGCATATGCACTGTCCATGGGTTTTAATAAAAATTATCATTCCACTTAAATTAGCAAAGTTGACCTTTGTATTTTATTTACCCTTCCACATACAGGGAAATTATCACTATCAAGTTATTAATGCATTGGACCAATGAAAATTTTGTCTGAAACCTTTTCTCCTAGCACTGGAATTTTGCGGTGTTATTCAGGTGGCGTGCCTTAGGTGCCTCACACGGTATACAGAGCTGTGATGTATACTGATACCTTAGTTGATGTTCAGACATTGAGAAGAGAACATTGATCTGGAAGTGCTATCACGTCATAAAGCGAAGATGAATTGTGAATACGAATGCCTGTTTTTGACCTCAACGATCATGGAGCAGCAACCTGCATCATCGCTGCCTGATTGTCGTCAGTGCCAATTCGGTGATAGAGTTTTCAATGTTGGTCTAAATGCTCGGTGACGTGAGAGAACCACCTATGCGAAGAATAATTTTCGTATGTGGAACATTACGACAGCGGCCACATGCAGTTAATGCAAGACAACACATTGAAGAACAACAGCTATAGCTCCAAGTAATCGTAAATTGAGAGCCAGAAAGTGTTGCTGCCAACATGTTTTGCTGTATCGATGGATACTGATTCCACAGGTAATTATGATGAGACAGTTTATGTTAAAGATGTAATGAATGCAGTAGTGTTGGTTTGAGCAGAGTGTACACTTGCAAGACATTCGCATGCAATTGAAGAACTTTAAAATAAACAGCCATCAGCTCAAAATACTGGTGACCATAAAACTCCTGATATAAAGAAAAGTAAATTTAATATAGACTACAAAACAGGAGTGAAGATGATCATGAAGAGAGTGATTGAGCTGAAGACAATGGCGATTTTCTCGATGCTTTGACACACCCCTCCACCACATTTTCTGCAACAAGCAGCATGAAGAAGGCAGAAAACACTGACAACACCGGCTACATATTTATCGAAGACCCAAATGAACTTGTTGATAGACACTGACATTTGATCACTTTGCAGCAAGGTGGAAATTTCTCGCACATAAACGATATATCTTTAATAAAATGTGAAAGCGAAGGTCAGGGATTAAATCGCATGATGTGAGGAACTGCTTTCTTCTGAAATTGTAAAGTGTAAAATAAGAATATTATTTTAAAACAATTGGTTTTACTTTATCTAGTGTGTCATGACCTTTTTTTCCCCTTCATGGCTTTAAAGTGGTTCTATGAACACTAGACTGCTAAAGTGCAGAACTACATACAGAATATTAATGAAGTCCTAAGTATAAAAAATGCATGGGTTAGTGTTACTGCATACAAAAACATATATGAAGTTCTGAAGTACAAATTTGTGTAGGCAGCTGGCGAATAACTGTAATTTATATATGTATGGGTGGGGACAAACCAAAGGATTGATCGAAGGATCGAACGAGGGGTTTGAATTGACCTAAGAATTGGTGTGGAGGACGATTGCTGAGGATTGTGGAATGATTGTGGTGGGATTGCAGAGCATATGGCACCGATTGCAGAGCATGCGGAGCAATTGCAGAGCGATTGCAAAGCATATGATGCGGATTGTAGAGCAGGCAGAACAATTGTGGAGCGATTTCTGAGGATTGCTGAGGATTACAAAGGATTGCAGAGCAGATTTATGGAGGATTCCAGAGAATTGCTGTGTATTGCTGTGGATTGCAGAGGAAGATTGCGAAGGATTGCTGTGGATTGCGGAAGGGGATTGTTGAGGATTTCTGTGGGTTATAGAAAAGGATTGCGCGGAAATTTTTCTTATGCACAACTCTTCCGTAAGAAATCTTGTTTTGTTCCTTACCTGAGTATAATAAACCTTAGACAGGGTCGAGATCGAACCACGTAACGGGATTCCCAAATATAGGTATTCCAAGTGAATGGTGGCATAATTGCTCACTACATGCCATGGCCGAATCCTTCCCTATTCCTGCTTCTCTGAGCAACTTGCTCCTTCTCTAATGACCTCGCTGGCGTGAAGATGTCATAGCCACCTACCTACCTAGCTACACAGAAAAAAGTCTTATGTTGTGGCAACAGTATTAATGGGTGATTGTTCCATATTGAGTACCCTTATGGTAAACCCACAGGAAACCTGCTAGTATAGTATCGAGTATCCATTCAAATTATTTCTTTTACAAGTCAGTGTACTATTGTGTATCCTGCCGAATTCCGTTTAGCGTATCCAAGTTCAAGTCAATTGTTCCGTTTAGCATATCCAAGTGTAGTTTTACTTAAAAAACGAAACGTTTTCAATTGAAAAACATACAATGGTGTGTGCGGGCTGTAAAATCACAATGTTGAACGCTCGGAAATTGATTTATTTCTCACCGGACGTAAACACATTCCTCGTCGAGCATGACATTCTTAAACCATCAATACAGTGTGGACGATGTAGAAAAGGCGAAACCAAGCTCGTGGACAATCGAGGTTTGTTTTACTGTGTTGACAGCGCACGGAGAATGGCACAAAATGTAATTTTAAAGTGTCGGCAAGACAGGGCAGTTTCGTGGGAGATTCAAATTTGTCGCCGGGCAAGATTATCGAGTTTTGTTTATTGTGGTGCCTGATCAAGTATCCCCGACATCAGACTATAGTAAACGAACTTCAGTGTTCGGGCAAGACAATCATTGCCTGGTCGAATTTCTGCCGCCAAGTGTGCATAGACTGGGTGTTAACTTACAGGAAACGAATCGGTGGGTCTGACAAAATAGTCCAGATAGATGAATCAAGGTTGGGTAAGCGTAAAAACCGCAAGGGACGAAAAGTTCACATCCAGTGGGTTTTTGGTGGTGTAGAAAGAGGTGACGCTACTGATTTCTTCCTGGTGCCAGTGGAAAAGAGGAATGCTGCGGCTTTAGTCAAATGTATTCATGAATGGATCGTGTGGGGCACGACGATAATTTCAGACTGTTGGCAAGGTTACAGTAACTTGGACATGCACAGTTATAGTCACATGCAATNTGGGGCACGACGATAATTTCAGACTGTTGGCAAGGTTACAGTAACTTGGACATGCACAGTTATAGTCACATGCAAGAAATGTGTGTGCAGTGAAAAGAGTGGAATAGTAAACACCCGAAATAAACTAAAGTTGAGGCAGGGTGAGGCTTTAAGAGTACACACGCAAAACACAGAACGGAGTTGGTGTTCGGTGAGGTACAGCATTCCGTGTTTTCGTAGACGGGAAAAGTCGTGGGGCGGCTACTTGGCAGAATACATTTGGAAAAAGAACCACCCATATGGGCAACGACTGCACTCTTTTCTAATCCATGTGGCTGCAATGCACGAGGAGACTCGTCACGAAGGAGACAACAGCGATGAAAGCAGTTCTCTTTTCCAAAGGTAAATTGTTTGCATTTTTACAAGAAAAATAAACAGATAAACAAAAAGTATATATATATATATATATATATTTTTTTNTTTTTTTTTCATTTTCAGATACAGGCAAGGGTGAGTGAAGAAAAATGGGCATGAGTAGCTATTTGCATCAGTTTAAAGTGGAAACAAGTTTTACTAGTAAAAAATTAAAGTGCTAATGGCTAGCTGTTTGTGGTGTGTGTTTAAAATGAAAGTGAGTTCTTATTTGCATCAGTTTAAAGTTGTGTGACTTGTTTAAAATTAAAGTGGGAGATACTTCTTGTTAGTGGTGTCAGTTTAAAGTTGGGTGACTGTTTATTTAGGTGCACAATAATTTGGTAGCACAAGGGAGGTCCGATTCGGACCCCCCTTTGCCAATACATATTCAACTTTTTGAACTTGACTACGAATCTCACAATTGGTTTAGTTTAGATAACTATCATCAGAACAAACAAAGCATTAAAATGAAAATGACTTGCTATTTCCATCAGTTTAAAGTTAGGTGACTTGTTTAAAACTAAAGTATTAATGTCTTGTGGTTTGTGGTGTCTGTTTAAAATTTAATTATAATTGTCTGGCTGTTTGTGGTGAATATAAATTGTTTCCTGTTGTCATCGCCAGCCTACTTAAGGTAAAGGTCAAGTGGGAGATAGTGTGATTCTCTGTCGCCAAGAGCGCACTGCCAATTGGTTTGTAAATACTTCCAAGCCATCCGCTGGATGGCACCACAGTCGTATTCACCCCCCTCCATAATCCCTTCTTTCTCAGACAGCTTGTAATCTATTCTCAGAATCACAAAGTGTCAGTGAGCAGGCTAGGTCATCCACCAGCCTCTCTAATGACCCGTTGCCACTAGTAGATTACTCTCTGCGATAACAACTATGTGTTTGAGGGCTACCAGCAAGACTGCTAGCAAAGGGAGGTTGGCCCTCGCCAGTCGAGACCACAGCTAAGGGTAATACTTGTGTATAATACTCGTTTGCATGTTGGCGGAGCTACTGTTTTGCAATAAACATCAAACATATTCTTTTATATGATATATTTATATTACTGTCACGAAAGAGATGTACATAAAAATAAAATCTTCATTTGCTTATGCAGGAAAGCGTTAGATGAACATCGTGTTTCATGCGCATGGTCTCATTCCGCAGAATATTCTCCAGTAATTAGCTGAAGATAACTGATAAATATTAGTCAGGCCTAATAAAACAAATAAATTCAAATTAAACATGGGCCCAATTTTTTTTAACTATTGGAATAAATCCTTTAGCGGATTGTTCCGATACTTCCATTCCGGTAACAAGTGTTGCGATTCCAAAATATGCATTTTTGAGACGACTAGTGACTATCAAAATAAAATGTATAGAATTTTTGAAGAATCTATTTTACAACTTGGCATCATTGCATTTCGTGTGTCATCGCCGAAGCTGAACCAATCATGTTAAATCATTTATAGTAGGAAAATTTGCTTTAAAATACATTAATATATATTTTTTATTTATTTGTAGATAATCCGAGATAAGTAATTGTAATTCCCTTAAAAAAATAAAGTATCTACAGTGGCGACGAAACTATTAACTGATATATTATAAATAATGAAGTCAGACATTGGTAATCCACAGGAACACTTATTTTTCATGCAGATTTGTTTTTTCCCTAAAAGAACTTGTATTGATGTAACTACGCTAATATTTGCCAATAAAATAACTTAGCCCATGAAAGAACACGTTAAAGAGTTATCTCATATTGCTGCTAGATATAGGTTTAGTATTAGTTAAGAATATATTTAACAAACGTTTATATTTAATTACTTTATCGTAACTTTATTCACGAAAGAACAGTAAAATACTTTACCATACTGTAAAAAATGATAAAATGCAAATTAAAAAGCAACACTATAACAATTTATAATATTCGGGTGTAAATATACCAATACAAAATGTTTGCTAACATTCCAGCAATGGATGTAAACTATAAAATATTTTTCGTTAATGTTTGCAAGTTTAAAACAAATTTATTACTTTTTGATTCACAGTACTAACTATGTTTCGCAACTACAGCTTTTCTTGCAAAATTGATTTTGTTATGTATTTTATGTTTCAGCAGTTTCGTATAGTATTTAACATGGTATTCTTAGCAATTCTATCAGTTTTCAACTACACGATTNTATGTATTTTATGTTTCAGCAGTTTCGTATAGTATTTAACATGGTATTCTTAGCAATTCTATCAGTTTTCAACTACCAACTTAACTTTGTTTACACGAATNGCAATTCTATCAGTTTTCAACTACACGATTTTTTCATAGATATGTAAACGCTTTGATAATTTGATATTTGGTAACAATTTTACATTCCTTTGTTAATTATATTTATATTAAACCACGCGCGAGTATATTTTCAAGTTTCCTACATCATACAAATGATTATAGACAAATCTGTAGAGGAATGGCGATTCCGGCAGCTACCTAGCTGTCGGTTTCATTTCGACACTTCATGGACCGATTCCGGTATACCATTTCAAAAATCGGCTCTAGTCATTCCGATAGTGGAATGACGCCTTTCCTCCAGAGGTATAATTCCGATAGTTTCAATAATTGGGCCACAAGTTGAGTTAAACCGCAGCCCGAAACTAGCAATAAATGACGCACGGGCGGCCCCAAGACTCGGGGGAGCGCTGCGTCGCAGTGACATCACGTTCCACCCTCCGGAGTACCGTTACTCGAAACAGGCGAGAAAGCCCAATCTTCTCCTCTCGTGGTCTTGGGTTAGCAGTACTCCACCCATGTGTACAACAACACACATGCCGGTATGGAAGATAGGTACATTGGAAAAGCCAGTAATACATTTTTGTAAACCTTTCAGTATTGATTACATAGGTTGAGAGCATTTAAGATTAGCTATTTTTACTTGTATATAAAATTATGGTAGTATCATTCGGTAATGAAGCTTATATTGGCAGTGTTTATTTCCGGGAAATTGACATAGAATTCTGTTATTTTTCACGATGTTAGTGCATAATGTTTGCACCAAATATCTTGTTCCGTAATGGTATAATGTTAGCAAAAATTTTTTTGTATTTAGAAATGTAATGAAAATGTTTTTAAAAAAACATTGGCCGGGTTTTTTCGTCTAATTATCTGCTGATGTAGTAGTACTTTTAACGTTGTGTTAATGCGTATTTTGGTAATATTTTTATATGCATTTTAAATAAAAGTTTCTACAAAATATGTTGTAACCGCAAATGATTTTATTTGATGGACTGTATAAATGACGATAGCGCCCCACCGGACAAAATCGTGCACCAAAAAAAAAAAATGTTCATTAATGTAACCTGCAAATGTTACACTTTAAATTGCTAGGATATTTAACGAGAAGCCTATGTTAATTGTGTTAGCTTAAACGTACGAATATAAACTGCCATATTTTTAATCTGTAAATGTAAGAGTAAAATAGAATTATAATAAGGTTCTGAAAAATTTATCACAACAAACGTCTGGAGCTTTTAGTATCGCATTTAGTGTACGTAACACTTAGTTTTCTCTGTGCACTATTAATCGAAAGTTTTTATTGGGGTTTAAAAGTGTAAGTAAGACAAGGCTACAGCCTCAACTTCCCCAACAAACAAAAGACTCATAAATAAATAGTATTCCTTGTAATTTTTGTTTAACTCTAATTTTAAAATTAATAATTTCTTTGCCCCGGACATAGTAATGAGTAACTAACGTAATGGTTTACAATTTACTATGTACATATTTGGTGAAGTGCAAATGGAGCTGTTATACCTCATCAAATACGTCAGACTTGAANTTTACAATTTACTATGTACATATTTGGTGAAGTGCAAATGGAGCTGTTATACCTCATCAAATACGTCAGACTTGAAAATAAAATTTGTATTAAGAAGAAACAAGTAACAGGTAGCTACTTTCAAGTATGTAAACATATTTGTTCAGTAAGTTACTTTATGCAATATACTTTTCGTCCGCCAATAAATGCATTTGCCAAATTTCTTGAAATAGCCTTACAAAACTGTTGTAGATAGAAAATTTAAAAATTTACTTAAATTAGGTGACTTTTATAAATCAACTAAGTTACATTTCCACTGCATAGCGGAAANGTTTCCTACATCATACAAAGGATTATAGACAAATCTGTAGAGGAATGGCGATTCCGGCAGCTACCTAGCTGTCGGTTTCATTTCGACACTTCATGGACCGATTCCGGTATACCATTTCAAAAATCGGCTCTAGGCATTCCGATAGTGGAATGACGCCTTTCCTCCAGAGGTATTATTCCGATAGTTTCAATAATTGGTCCCCAGGTAGAGTTAAACCGCGGCCCGAAACTAGCAATAAATGACACACGGGCGGCCCCAAGACTCGGGGGAGCGCTACGTCGCAGTGACATCACGTTCCACCCTCCGGAGTACCGTTACTCGAAACAGGCGAGAAAGCCCAATCTTCTCCTCTCGTGGTCTTGGGTTAGCAGTACTCCACCCATGTGTACAACAACACACATGCCGGTATGGAAGATAGGTACATTGGAAAAGCCAGTAATACATTTTTGTAAACCTTTCAGTATTGATTACATAGGTTGAGAGCATTTAAGATTAGCTATTTTTACTTGTATATAAAATTATGGTAGTATCATTCGGTAATGAAGCTTATATTGGCAGTGTTTATTTCCGGGAAATTGACATAGAATTCTGTTATTTTTCACGATGTTAGTGCATAATGTTTGCACCAAATATCTTGTTCCGTAATGGTATAATGTTAGCAAAAATTTTTTTGTATTTAGAAATGTAGTGAAAATGTTTTTAAAAAAACATCGGCCGGGTTTTTTCGTCTAATTATCTGCTGATGTAGTAGTACTTTTAACGTTGTGTTAATGCGTATTTTGGTAATATTTTTATATGCATTTTAAATAAAATTTTCTACAAAATATGTTGTAATCGCAAATGATTTTATTTGATGGACTGTATAAATGACGATAGCGCCCCACCGGACAAAATCGTGCACCGAAAAAAAAAATGTTCATTAATGTAACCTGCAAATGTTACACTTTAAATTGCTAGGATATTTAACGAGAAACCTATGTTAATTGTGTTAGCTTAAACGTACGAATATAAACTGCCATATTTTTAATCTGTAAATGTAAGAGTAAAATAGAATTATAATAAGGTTCTGAAAAATGTATCACAACAAACGTCTGGAGCTTTTAGTATCGCATTTAGTGTACGTAACACTTAGTTTTCTCTGTGCACTATTAATCGAAAGTTTTTATTGGGGTTTAAAAGTGTAAGTAAGACAAGGCTACAGCCTCAACTTCCCCAACAAACAAAAGACTCATAAATAAATAGTATTCCTTGTAATTTTTGTTTAACTCTAATTTTAAAATAATTTCTTTGCCCCGGGCATAGTAATGAGTAACTAACGTAATGATTTACAATTTACTATGTACATATTTGGTGAAGTGCAAATGGAGCTGTTATACCTCATCAAATACGTCAGACTTGAAAATAAAATTTGTATTAAGAAGAAACAAGTAACAGGTAGCTACTTTCAAGTATGTAAACATATTTGTTCAGTAAGTTACTTTTACGTTATATGAAAAGCAGGCGGTTATTTACGTAAACGGTTTAAAGAACAAATAGCCTTACAAAACTGTTGTAGATAGAAAATTTAAAAATTTACTTAAATTAGGTGACTTTTATAAATCAACTAAGTTACATTTCCACTGCATAGCGGAAACTGCATTTTGTTCTTGTTTCCACATTTTTCAAAAGTTTTGAATGGAATTTGGAAAGACTTTGTGGAAGGCTTTGGTAAGTAATTCGTGCTCGAGAACGCTGATCTTCAGTTATGTAACGCGCGGAAAGAAGCAGTATTTTTATAGCATTATAATTTTCCTCGCATACCTTACTCTTCCTGAAGAGTTAGTCTTATGTGATATGTGTATTCTTATATGTACTGTTATGTGTGTCAGGTTGGCGCGATACCAGTATTAATCTTCATGGATGTATATTTGCATCTATATGTACATATACCATGCATGTATGTTTCCAACCAATCACAGTTCCGACATAGCCATCTGACAACACCAAATAAGGTACTGAATCAGATGTAACATTTTCAGTCTTTCAAAGTTTTTAATTAAGCCTGAAGATATTTTTTAAATAGTTATATCGAAGCATTTAAAACGAGTCTTGAATTTTGTACGTACGAAAAAAACTTTTGTTTGTAAACAGGAAGTAAATTACTCTAAATAATGTGGAGTTGTAATTTTTCTCGCGGATTGGAAAATAGCAGCGGCCTGGTTCGAAAGTATTTTAATGTGAAATAAAATAATATATTACTTAAAAGAAAAGGGTCTGATGATCAGTTCGGGATTGTAACCATTCTTACGTAAAACTCAAATTAAAATATCGAAAAAAAAAATGGCGCCAGCCAGGTCTCGACGCTGTCAATCATTCCTTGGCTACACATGTAAAATGGCGTGCGGGGGATGGTGCGAAAAGGAATT
>NQII01004450.1:75583-88750 GCA_002778355.1 Clitarchus hookeri
GGGGGGGGGGAGACGAGGCAGGGACAACGTCAGCCGGGTGTGTCCGGGGAAGGACGAGGTGGGTCACCCCAGACCGCGCATAATGGGATCTCGTGGCCAGTCGGAGCTGCAGTGCGAAAATAGTTATAAGTATCACAAGTGAGTTGAGCTGTGCGTAAATATAATTTTTAAAGAAGCAGTGAATTCGATTTTGTGTTTGTCTAGTTTGCGTTTTCTCATGGCGATTGCGACAAAAAAAAACCTGCCCTTTGGATAACATTGAGTGTCCGCTCTGTACTAGTACTATATATACTCTTTGCAAACACGCAGGAGGGGAAAGGCATTCCTTAGGCCTGGTTTATAAAATAAACGCAATAACACAATATTGGAAAAATTGCAGCGGTGCAAGAAAGTGAACTCTGAAAACTTTATGCACCAGTTTATAAAAGTTTCTTGCGACTTTTATAAAAGGTACCTACCTAAAAATTTCAGAGTTTGATATCTTGCGACGTTGCGATTTTGCCAGTGTTGCGTTATTGCGATTTTTATAAACCAGCCCTTAGCCTTGCCTTCTCGTCAGCTCCCTATGTACCCGTACACGTATAGCCTTGCATGCGTCACTTGTCGGCACCGAGATTCACGAATCCGGACGGCATTCTGATAGAGAGAGAATTTGTAAACAAACATTTGCTCGGGTTCACGGGGGAAAACGTGTATGTGCAGTAAGTATTATCTACNGGTAAGTATCATCTACCACATTGTTCATAATTATCCTGTACGTTTCATCTTGAAGCATGGCACAAGATTGAGAAGTTTTGTTTTCAACATGTATTCGTTCATTACACTCTCATAATTGTGAAATTAGTTACAAAAATTACACAACACATTCATTTCGCTATGCAGTAACACGATTTACGGGTATAGTGCACTCATACCTATAGTAATTAATTTACATGTGCAGTATATGTGTGCACACACATATGTAGACGTAAATAACTGTACATGCATCAAGTGTTATACTTCCTTCGGACGCAAACATCTGGCCGGTATGTGTAGAAATTTGTGTCTGGCCATTTTAAGACGAAACGATTTGTTTCTGTCAGCATCCACGGCGCGGCGCCTGCAAAGCTATATCAGGTGATAATTTTTTTTTCCAATTTTGACGAACGTTACTGATGTTAACGACATCTAACAGTAAATGATAAAAAAAAAACAAAGAAAACTCTGTATACTACTGATAACAATAGCATTGCAGCTTTCTCTAAAACACCAGTGTCAAGAAATCAAAACTTATTTCGAAACAGGAAGAAAAGACCACACATATTTCAATTGATATTTCTAGCGTGCTTACTTGAGTCCGTTTTTTTCCGAGAAGCGGTGAAAAGCGAACACATTGGGACATCCCAATAAACGATGTACACCCCACGGCGGACGGCTTTGTGTCGTATCGTTTAGAAATTGTTGTCGGGAAATTAACAGAGGCAACCCACGGCGCTTTACGTCCGTATTATAGGGAATGTGAAGGCATCCATAAAACTACCTTTGACAACTGTGAGCACGGCTTCATGTATGACTTCATGTATGGCGTCTGGGTTTCCCTTGACTTGCGGCAAAATTTTTTGTTGTTGGGTGTAATTTTTCCGGATTGTTTGGCCTTTTATTTTTTAACACTCTTATGTATGGGTGATATGAAGTCCCCTAAAATAAACCTTTTATTGTAGGAGACTCACTGAAAAGAGTCGGATGCGTTTAAAACGGATGAATGAGAACAAGTGTTTCACGTGGGTGGGTATCCCTGAAATCACAGTATAACGGCTGTTGGAAGCAAAACATTAGGCAAAAATTTCTTAATTTAATGGAAAACAATTTTATGAGGTAGGTTAAGTATCATCTTATTAAATGTCGAACCTATATGTAAAGAGAGTAAAAATGTATTTCGGTATACTTCCTTTCTCTCTTTATATTTATTTATATCCGGGACTTTTTTCTGACTGTGTGAATGGATGGAGACAGCATATTTTAATCAGGACTTACGGATGGGTGAAACGTTCCATTATAAACAGCACTTTGTTCTTTTTCTGCCCACGTTTAACAGTGTTGGCGGAATACACGCATCGTGTTGGTTTTTGAAATACCTGCGTAGGATATATTTTTATGTGCATATGTAAAATCGGCATTGTCATGGACCTCATCACTTTATTCATGCATTAGTCAAGTTTAACTGCGAAAATGGTATGCGTGTGTATATGTTGCTAACGTGTTTACTCGTATACTTACGAGCATAACGCAAATTAAAAATAACTTTACGCTGATTCAAATGTTACACTTGTGATTCTACGTTGAAATATGGAACTATTTATTTTAACTCATTTCCAACTCTACAGAGACCATACCAGTCACAATGTTTCTTCTTAAATATAGTGCAGTTACGGGCAGATAATTTTTTTTCCAAAAGTGATTACTTTGCCGTTAACACTAGTACTTAATCATAAAATTACAAACTAACAGTATTAGAGAAATTACTTTCCAGTTACATCTGCATTACAAAGGTTTTTGTTTCATTCGTTAACTCACTAGTTGTAACCTCATGTACGCATGCCTTGCCCGGTCCTAACTCACGAAGTTGGTAGATTTGTCGGCCATGTTATGAATGACCCTGGTGTGCTACTGCGATATTGCACGGATAAACTACAATACAACCGGTGTAAGAAATACATCCATATCCAACACCAGCAGTAAGGCTTTAACTCTTCTCTGTGTGTTTGTGAGTGTGTGTGTGTGCATACACGCTAACGTGAATGCACCATTTCCCACGCCCTTTTTTCTCCCTCTCTCTCTCGTGCACACGCGCGCGCACACTAACACAACTTTTTTTTTTTAATAATTGTGTATAATAACAAGTATTATGTTGTACCTTACCGGTGTTTCTTTAGGATATTTAGGTGCAAGCCACTTCTGTTTTCCTTTTTTCTTGAAGGGAAACCTCGTGCCTTTTTCGACTGGACGCTTCCTGTGTACCCACATTCTTTTACTTTGATCGCACAAACACTGTAGAGCCTGCAATCGCTTGATCGCAACACACCCGTCAGCCATGCACCTGAACCGGACTGCAGAACGAGTCGCGAGACTTGTGCTGGCCAGACTAATTATTGTGCGTCACCCCCAACCAGTCCCTTCCCCCTAGCAACACAGTACAGTAACTTCAAATGCTTGTCCGACAATTTCCGTACAGACAGGCTGTTCAAGCGGACTGTTCTACGTATTTTATTCAAGTGGACAAAATATTGCAGATCGAAATGAAAATAACGCGTATTTAGTTTCTCTTTGAACATAGTATATACATATTTGGTCACTTTATATTCTCCAAAACATTTTCTTTAGAAGTAAATAGTGACTATATTCTTACATAAAAAAAGGATACTTGAAGTTATTTTAAATTATGGCATATTACAAATAAAAATTCAAAATTTNAAAAAAGGATACTTGAAGTTATTTTAAATTATGGCATATTACAAATAAAAATTCAAAATTTCACAAAAATATTTGCCAAATCAGATATATAATACGTTTAAAATTCTTTCAGGCTATAATACTATGACTTTAATTAAATACGTACATTAATCTACAATATATAATACAATCAATAAACGAAACACAACTTGTTTTCTTTTAAATTATGACAGCTGCTCTAATATAGTTTGGTAAGCTATGCATTTGTTGTGCAGTTAGTTGCAGCTCTATGAAGAAAGTGAGTTTGAGGAAGACTTNCGGGGAAGGACGAGGTGGGTCACCCCAGACCGCGCATAATGGGATCTCGTGGCCAGTCGGAGCTGCAGTGCGAAAGTAGTTATAAGTATCACAAGTGAGTTGAGCTGTGCGTAAATAGAATTTTTAAAGAAGCAGTGAATTCGATTTTGTGTTTGTCTAGTTTGCGTTTTCTCATGGCGATTGCGACAAAAAAACCTGCCCTTTGGATAACATTGAGTGTCCGCTCTGTACTAGTACTATATATACTCTATGCAAACACGCAGGAGGGGAAAGGCATTCCTTAGGCCTGGTTTATAAAATAAACGCAATAACACAACATTGGAAAAATTGCAGCGGTGCAAGAAAGTGAACTCTGAAAACTTTATGCACCAGTTTATAAAAGTTTCTTGCGACTTTTATAAAAGGTACCTACCTAAAAATTTCAGAGTTTGATATCTTGTGACGTTGCGATTTTGCCAGTGTTGCGTTATTGCGATTTTTATAAACCAGCCCTTAGCCTTGCCTTCTCGGCAGCTCCCTATGTACTCGTACACGTATAGCCTTGCATGCGTCACTTGTTGGCACCGAGATTCACGAATCCGGACGGCATTCTGATAGAGAGAGAATTTGTAAACAAACATTTACTCGGGTTCACGGGGGAAAACGTGTATGTGCAGTAAGTATTATCTACGACATTGTTCATAATTATCCTGTACGTTTCATCTTGAAGCATGGCACAAGATTGAGAAGTTTTGTTTTCAACATGTATTCGTTCATTACACTATCATAATTGTGAAATTAGTTACAAAAATTACACAACAGATTCATTTCGCTATGCAGTAACACGATTTACGGGTATAGTGCACTCATAACTGTAGTAATGCATTTACATGTGCAGTATATGTGTGCACACACATATGTAGACGTAAATAACTGTACATGCATCAAGTGTTATACTTCCTTCGGACGCAAACATCTGGCCGGTATGTGTAGAAATTTGTGTCTGGCCATTTTAAGACGAAACGATTTGTTTCTGTCAGCATCCACGGCGCGGCGCCTGCAAAGCTATATCAGGTGATAATTTTTTTTTCCAATTTTGACGAACGTTACTGATGTTAACGACATCTAACAGTATATGATAAAAAAAAAACAAAGAAAACTCTGTATACTACTGATAACAATAGCATTGCAGCTTTCTCTAAAACACCAGTGTCAAGAAATCAAAACTTATTTCGAAACAGGAAGAACAGACCACACATATTTCAATTGATATTTCTAGCGTACTTACTTGAGTCCGTTTTTGTCCGAGAAGCGGTGAAAAGCGAACACATTGGGACATCCCAATAAACGATGTACACCCCACGGCGGACGGCTTTGTGTCGTATCGTTTAGAAATTGTTGTCGGGAAATTAACAGAGGCAACCCACGGCGCTTTACGTCCGTATTATAGGGAATGTGAAGGCATCCATAAAACTACCTTTGTCAACTGTGAGCACGGCTTCATGTATGACTTCATGTATGGCGTCTGGGTTTCCCTTGACTTGCAGCAAAATTTTTTGTTGTTGGGTGTAATTTTTCCGGATTGTTTGGCCTTTTATTTTTGAACACTCTTATGTATGGGTGATATGAAGTCCCCTAAAATAAACTTTTTATTGTAGGAGACTCACTGAAAAGAGTCGGATGCGTTTAAAACGGATAAATGAGAACAAGTGTTTCACGTGGGTGGGTATCCCTGAAATCACAGTATAACGGCTGTTGGAAGCAAAACATTAGGCAAAAATTTCTTAATTTAATGGAAAACATTTTTATGAGGTAGGTTGAGTATCATCTTATTAAATGTCGAACCTATATGTAAAGAGAGTAAAAATGTATTTCTGTATACTTCCTTTCTCTCTTTATATTTATTTATATCCGGGACTTTTTTCTGACTGTGTGAATGGATGGACACAGCATATTTTAATCAGGACTTACGGATGGGTGAAACGTTCCATTATAAACAGCACTTTGTTCTTTTTCTGCCCACGTTTAACAGTGTTGGCGGAATACACGCATCGTGTTGGTTTTTGAAATACCTGCGTAGGATATATTTTTATGTGCATATGTAAAATCGGCATTGTCATATACCTCATCACTTTATTCATACATTAGTCAAGTTTAACTGCGAAAATGGTATGCGTGTGTATATGTTGATAACGTGTTTACTCGTATACTTACGAGCATAACGCAAATTAAAAATAACTTTACGCTGATTCAAATGTTACACTTGTGATTCTACGTTGAAATATGGAACTATTTATTTTAACTCATTCCCAACTCTACAGAGACCATACCAGTCACAATGTCTCTTCTTAAATATAGTGTAGTTACGGGCAGATAATTTTTTTTCCAAAAGTGATTACTTTACCGTTAACACAAGCACTTAATCATAAAAAAAATTACAAACTAACAGTATTAGAGAAATTACTTTCCAGTTACATCTGCATTACAAAGGTTTTTGTTTCATTCGTTAACTCACTAGTTATAACTTCATGTACGCATGTCTTGCCCGGTCCTAATTCACGAATTGGTAGATTTGTCGGCCATGTTATGAATTACCCTGGTGTGCTACTGCGATATTGCACGGATAAACTACAATACAACCGGTGTAAGAAATACATACATATCCAACACCAGCAGTAAGGCTTTAACTCTTCTCTGTGTGTTTGTGAGTGTGTGTGTGTGTGTATACACGCTAACGTGAATGCACCATTTCCCACGCCCTTTTTTCTCCCTCTCTCTCTCGTGCACACGCGCGCGCACACAAACATAACTTTTTTTAAAAATAATTGTGTATAATAACAAGTATTATGTTGTACCTTACCGGTGTTTCTTTAGGATATTTAGGTGCAAGCCACTTCTGTTTTCCTTTTTTCTTGAAGGGAAACCTCGTGCCTTTTTCGACTGGACGCTTCTGGTATACTCACATACTTTTACTTGCATCGCACAACCACTGTAGAGCCTGCAATCACTTGATCGCAACACACCCGGCAGCCATGCACCTGAACCGGACTGCAGAACGAGTCGCGAGACTTGTGCTGGCCAGACTAATTATTGTGCGTCACCCCCATCCAGTCCCTTCCCCCTAGTAACACAGTACAGTAACTTCAAATGCTTGTACGACAATTTCCGTACATTCAGGCTGTTCATGCGGACTATTTGACGTATTTTCTTCCAGTGGACAAAATATTGCAGCTCGAAATGAAAATAACGCGTATTTAGTTTCTCTTTGAACAGAGTATATACATATTTGGTCACTTTATATTCTCCAAAACATTTTCTTTAGAAGTAAATAGTGACGTCTATATTCTTACATAAAAAAAGGATACTTGAAGTTATTTTAAATTATGGCATATTACAAATAAAAATTCAAAATTTCACAAAAATATTTGTCAAATCAGATATATAATACGTTTANATACGTACATTAATCTACAATATATAATACAATCAATAAACGAAACACAACTTGTTTTCTTTTAAATTATGACAGCTGCTCTAATATAGTTTGGTAAGCTATGCATTTGTTGTGCAGTTAGTTGCAGCTCTATGAAGAAAGTGAGTTTGAGGAAGACTTGCAGAAAATTATTTTTCTTTTCATAAATTGCGTAAACGATAAGATGAAAATTGTATTAATAGTTCACAAATATTATTCCTTTTCAATCACATTTTCATCGATTTTACACATAACCATTCCTTTCAAATACTATTGTATAGACAAGTACATACAATAAAATTGTTGTTGTGTGCTGTACCTACATTTAATTGTGTTTTACGCATGACACCCTCCATAATTGTAAGTTTCCGGTAATTACAGATTGAAATTTCACTTTCAAACTGAGATGAGTGAAATGTGTGCGATTTACATAATAAAATTATATTTTTTGCTGCATGGCAACAGGCATAATAACATAGACCTGCAATGGTCGGTTGCTCATGTTCACATTAGTTGCATCACTGCAATTTTTATATGCAGCAGCAAATGCTGGTAGCTATAGCCAGACACACAGACAGACACGCATCCCCTCCGCCTCTGCTGGTAGGCAGGTGCTCAGTCCTCTTCCAACTTTTCACAACCCATTACCAGGCCTGTTATCGCGCACATCATCACCTCGCCCTCCCTGTTCATTCATCTTTCGACATCTTCACGTAGTTCCACTTTCTACCACTGTGCTATGAAGGCAGCAGCTTCCTAGGTATATTATAGAATTCTTATGTATTTCCAAGAATGTAGAGTTATTTTACATGTTATCGTTACTACGATTGATTTTTATGAAATTATACATTGATATCTTTGTATTTGTGGGGGGAAATGCTGCATTTAACATTATTTTTAATTTTAAAAATAAATAATCTAGTCAACAGGTGTACTATGTATTGTAACTTGTTTTCATAAACTTAACTTTTAGCACACCTATAAAATGTTATGTGAATATTTTCTAATGTAGAAGCATAGAAGAAAAACTGTTAACCTAATTAGACGAGGTATTTTCTAATAAAACCAATTTTGTTACTTATCCAGAGAAGAAATACGCTCATTCTTGGGCAAGAAATGGAAAATTTCGTTATTAATTAATTAATTTACCCATTAAATATACTTTCTTCGGTGACGTATTTTACACTAAATAAAATAAAAACATTTATCTTTCATATGAAACTCAAGCCATATTTTCCTTGCGATTTTGGAAGTCTCTACAGTACTTTTTAAAAAGTTGTGCATTTACTGTGTTGCTGGATGCATCACTATAAGGAGAACCAACTTTACTTCTACCTTAAATCGCAAGTGCAGAGGCGTGAAATGCATTAGTAATAAGCTTGTGGAAGCCTTGGAGTTTCAAAAAATAGCGCAACACTCGCCAGCCTCGAGCGCCAGCCTCGAGTGCAAAGGCATGACATGCATACTAATAAGCCAGTGTGGAGGGCTTGGAGTTTCACAAAATTGCGCAACACTCGTAAATACTATTTCCTGTTGGCATCACCAGCCTACTTAAATCTCTAGTGCAGAGGCGTGACATTCATTAGTAAGAAGCTTGTGGAGGCCTTGGAGTTTCAATTTATTGCAGAACTTTCATCAGAACGAACAAAGCGAAAGAGCCTTGTACAACACTCGTGATTCCGAGGCACTGACGCATGAAATGCATTAATTATAGTCCCTCGTTGTAAGCCCGTGAAGGCTTTAAAGTTTCCTTGTGTGATTTTTTTTTTTTTTTTGCTTTTATTGTATGTTACGCAACTCATTTTGGCAGCTATTCGTGACAGTTTAAAGTGTAAATGGGTCGTTCTTTGTGTCAATTTAAAGTTTAAATGAGTAGTTGTTTTAATCCATAAAATTTACTTGAATTTAGGATCTGGATACGCAATAGGAAATTTTTAGCAACAAGTCGCTTCCGCACCGGGATAAGCCCAGGGAAACAAATGGGAAAAGTGATCAATTGTTCCGTTTTCGGTTTGGGTACACCACATGAAACAATTAGGTGTTTGTAAAAAAAAATGTCATGAGGAAATTAGATACGTGAATCGGATCAAATGAGGCGCGTTACCAATTTTCACCTTTTGGTTTGGATATGTAAACCCACCACTTTTCAATTCAGGTCGTTTTTCACGTGGATACGCATAGAGAAACTTTTGGTCAAAACCAGGTAATTACAGGCAGGTTGGATACACAGGGAGAAATTTTGCATTTATTTTGGCCTTCTCCTGGCTGTAGTTGGATACGAAATTGACGACTTTTTAGGTGGGTCTTGTCGTATCATTGGATACGTAATGTAGTGTTTTTTTGGGTGATTTGGATACGCAATACGAAATAATCACCTGTTAATGTTACTACAACAGCAATTTTTTGTTACCTGTGAACCATGAGTAACTAATGTTTCTGTTAATGTAATATACTGTTAAGTTATTACGCCAATGTAACATTAAAATAATGATGCAACAACATTACATCCTTTCTGTATTGTCAGCATTAAGGCGATGTTTATTTTGCGGCAAAACAAATTTAATTTTGAACTGATGTAAACATGTGTTGAAAATTTTCTTGTTTTTATTTGCTTTAAAAAACATTCCGATGTAAAATAAATTAAGTACTATTATTTTGCCACAAAAAAGAAAGATTAATAACGAAAAAAAAAAGATTATAATGGGAGAGGGATTGCACCAGCACCGTGAATGCATCCTCTACTTAACGTAACCCGACGTTCTACCAACTACAATATCTTAACATATTTGACAAAGTTTCGTATAGCAAGTATTGAATATATACAACGTAACGACAAACTGCAATTCTCTTTCGTTTCGTGGATATACTTTATGTTCTATAAATAAATGCATAATTGGTACACGTAAACTGCTTTGCAAGGCTTGTGAGCTGGTCTAAACTGCATTTAGTTTTCAAACTATGCTTTAAAATTTAAATACAGTGGTTTCATTTTACGGGGTTATCGATGTTTACTTCCATCCGCCACTTTTACAACGCCAAGTCAGTGTAACCTTGTGTTGGTTGGACATTTCTTTAATGTCGCAGTGAAACGAAATATTTTGTTCTTCCTGTTAATTTTAGCGTAATAAAACTTTTGGTTGCGGCAATATTACTTAGAGGCTTTGTTAACATTAACACTTGAACAGTACGTTTACGTTACAGGAATATAGGACTTTGTAAATGGTTCAAATTAAGGAACTTTGCCCGAACATTATTAATGTTACTACAACATAAACGATTAAAGAAATGCCTCAACAGTTTTTTTTTTGTTGCAGCAACATTAGACTTACCTGCCTACCTTATCTATCACTACATTTCGCGCGACGCAGACAAATTTGGGGGTATTCAGGCCACACAATCCAACCCTCTACGCGTCCATACGTCACACACATAGCAATTGCCACTCAGAAATGCACTGCTGAATGAACATGCCAAGCTCCCCGAAACATACTAGCGCAGAGTCTTACGTGAATGAGAACTCACAGTTAATGTTCACTACAAGTCGGTTCACGACTGGAAGAAACTTTTGAAAATCAACCTTTGAAAAAACACCCTAGCCGTTAGCGACATGCATATAACATTACAAACAGCGGCGAGCGCGGATGCAGTTATGCCGTTAGGTTGCCAGCACAAAGAGAGGAAATAGTTCCAAAGTTTTAACGTAATTGTTAATTTATCGCTTACAAATAGGTGTCTAAAAGAATTGTATCTTATTATGCAAATTATTAATGACGTGATGCTAACATATTTAGATTTCAACGTTTCTTGCATAGCCACAGGATTACGCTCAAGGTTAAAGTAAGGCGGCCGTTTGTTTACTAACCTTCGTAGTCCTTGTGTTGTTGACACACGTGCCAGAGAATTTGTGCGATTATCTCGTTTAACCTATAATAATTAATTTTTTTGTCTTGTTTTACTAATATCCGCATCTTTATTATTTGGTTTTTAATAATGTATGATTTTAATTTCTGCTCACTTTCAGTTCTAATTTCTTTTGTTTTTATGTGTTTCGTGCACGTGTCTTTCCTTTGCCACTTTATTCTAACGTTGCAGTATTTGCACATAAGAATTGTTTTCACATTGTCGAAGACGTAGAATCCTTCACTCGCAAACTCTGCCGTCCTGTCGAAAACCGTCACAACCATTTTTAAATAACGTTTTACAATTGCGTGAAACATCCGACTCAACCACCACGCCATTTTAACGTCTGTAGCAATTACGATCAATACTGATGATCTTGCCTTCGATGTACGGGAATTTATCGAAAGTCACTTGCAATCGATTGTAAATAGACAACAACTATCGATTCATCAAAATGCTCGCATTTTGGGTTTATTAAATGAAATGTTTTTTCGCTGGCATCGCATATTCTTTTGTGTGAAATTCTTAAGATTAAAAACTTTACGCTTGTGGAATATCCAGTAATAATATATACATTACATGACTTTTATAATGGGTACGTGCATGTACGAACACATCTGCACACACAGTGGAATGTAAACATTGTCATGTAACTGCCACATGGCAGTCACATGGCAATGTTTGTTTACCTTTGGCGGAAGGATACGAAATGGGCTTGAAAGTAAATCTTTAGCAGGGCTTCAAGAAAGTATCTTCCAGTCGTGAACCGTATATAGATGTAGTTGGGTTCGCGGGACCCATTATCAATATTACACTGGCAAACACTGTTTAGCGGCCCTGTCACTGAAGAGGAATCATCCACTAACGTCTTATATTTGCCAAATTGTCGCAACTAATTTTTCAGAGAGGGTATCGTACTTTTTGACACGTTATCTCAAATGATAGTCTTCTATGTTATTTTTACACTGTCAGGTGTTGGCTGTCTTTATTATTCTCGGACTACTGGCGGGATAAGGTCAAGAACGTATCATTTATTACCTTCTCTCAGTTGTCAGAGAATAACAACGGCAGTAAATATCATACACTGTAAAAAGCTGTAGTTCATTATTTATATTTCAACGTGCCAAAAATGTAGGTAAGTAAGTTCAAAAATTATTTGCAATGACAAGCTGATACATGCTGTTCACAGTAAAGTGAGCACTTTTGAGGCCCTGTTGCTTTTTACTTTCAGCCAAATCACCTTTGTAAATAAATATTGCCATGAAAGTAATAAACGCAGAGTGTATATTCCGCCAGAAGTTAACGCCTAAGGCCACAATAACACACACAGGTATATAATATTATTCCCAATGAAAGGACTTTCAAAAGTGCTCACTTTACTGCAAATAGCCTATATTTATAATAAAATACGTCAGCGTACAATTGCCTTTAACGGCCACCAGTGGAGGGAAAGACGCAATAAGACAGACAGTGCGACGTAGAAACCCTGTTGTGCGCGTTGCCTGACTCCGAGAGACACAGCACTAAGAGGTTCCAGAAGGCGTTACACTTGAGCGAGCTCAGCGCGGCGGAGAAGTGCGCGACAGTTGCAGGTCTCTCGACGCGCGTGCGACCGCAAGCCACTCTCAGTCGAGACTGGATGTCGACTGGCGAAACTCGCAGCCAGCAGGTTCTTCCCCGAATTCGAGGCCGAGAAGCGCAACGATTGCGTCATCGCCGTTGTGCGTTCCGCCCGCCTCGCGCGTCAGGTACGGTTGCGGAGTGTTCGGAATACTGTTTTCTTGGCGCATCTATTAAACGTGCTCCCAGCATGTTTACCTACGGAAATACATCACGCCCCAGACGACGACGGAACGGTGCTTCTAAGTTACCACGCATGCTTTATATGATATTTGGAGCCCTCCAATATAGTTAGAAACGACTTCTTCAGACTGCCGCGCCTTAAAACATACCATCAGGACACGAGTCAAACTACGATAGAAGCATGTATTGAACTTTGCTACAGACTTTTCATCAATAAAATTACAGGGTCACCACCGAAAGTCCTATAGGTACACGCAGCAATACGA
>NQII01004450.1:100268-115065 GCA_002778355.1 Clitarchus hookeri
TATATATATATATATATATATATATATATATACATATAATGAATTTGTCGTCTGTATGTTAAACAGATCGGAAATTACAAGCACCTATGCTTATAGGGCTTAAATGATTCTGTGATAATTTTTTTCATTGTCGAGGGTATGCTGTGAATCGGAACTTAAAATCTGCTATGATTATACGATGTGTGAAGTTATATGATAAGANTATATATATATATATATACATATAATGAATTTGTCGTCTGTATGTTAAACAGATCGGAAATTACAAGCACCTATGATTATAGGGCTTAAATGATTCTGTGATAATTTTTTCCATTGTCGAGGGTATGCTGTGAATCGGAACTTAAAATCTGCTATGATTATACGATGTGTGAAGTTATATGATAAGAGAGCAAGGAATACGAACATTCTTCAGTAATGATAAATGGTGCTAGCTTGTAGGTGTTGATATCCCTAGCCACGCAGAGACTCGCATAGCATGGTAGGTAAAATCCATCCTTGCCCAAAAAAAGGAGTCACTACGCTACATTGTGATATTATAAAAGAAAAACATTTCCAATGCAAGAGTGCGCGCGAATAAGTTTGACATATGCAAATCACATCCGCTGCTACATGACGTCCCTTGCTGAAATACTGCTGCATTGTGGATCGTTTCTCACAAGTTACGTCGAAACTAAACACCTGGGTTTGGTGAAACATCCCTTGACTGCACGACTGCTTCATTGTCACTGAAGGGCTGCAATAACGAAGTCCGGCCATTGCTTGTAGTAGTAGTAGTAGTAGTAGTATTTGTGTTAGGCGCAAGTAGATTGGTTGCTGCAGTGATTTCGACAAGAGTAACCAAACCTATCTGCGTAACAACCTCCGTTATACTGCTAAGCAAATATGTTAATCTGCATTATTTATATGTATAATACTTTGTTTAAAAAATTTTGGGTGCGTAAGATAGGCTGTGCTGCGATCTGGCGCTTTGAACGCCTGTGTTGGCGCGGCTGGACCTAATATGTTTTTAACGACGCTCAGTTAACTTCATGTCTTTCGAGCGGGGAAATAATGCGTTTTTAAAGAAGTGAAAGGACTTAACTATTTTTTAACGACCGCCTAATGGCTGGTGATTTTTTTGAAAATGCACTGTTTATCTGTTTGATGGGGCTATAGGCGCTTAGTGGAGCGAGTTTTAAACACCTGAACAACGACGACTATTACGTATGTTCACGTGACTGCTATCATTAGTGTCAGTTCATGCTTCAATATACATTATTTACGCCTAAGAAAATATAGATCTCATGGTGTAATATACTGCAAAGGGATTTAATAATTTCATACGAATATTTATTAAACCCGAGATAATGTACAAGTTATACACATGCACCAACCAACACATAGTATACAAGTGTGCGTCAATATACATTACATTAACCTAAGACCAATATTAAGTGCTATAAAAGAATCAATTTTTTTTAATACTTATTTTATTGTGGAAAAAACTTTTAAACGAAACAAGTTATACACCAGCGCATATATCCGTTGCGTCACTGCGGTAGCCCGTCGATTTTGAAATTGGGAATACTCTGAGATAACCCTCTCGAGCGCTCTATCCCTTGCGTCACTGTGGTGACCCGCCGCAGTGGAATGCGAGAGCGTGAAGTTTATATCGCATATGGGAAGACTCTGAGATAACCCTCCCAGCTTGGAATGCAAGGGCATGAAGTATGGTAAGGGTAGACTATGAGAAAACTCCTCAACCTCTCATTGCCCAAAAATGAGTCATTTAGCCACATTGTGGAGTCATTGAAAAAATTTTAAAAAAATTATTTTTTTTTATTTAGCAAAAAAATATTTTTTTTAATTATGGGAAATTTGGGAAATTGTTTTTAGAGAAAAAGGGAAATTATGACGTTTTTAGGGGGGAAAGGGCTATTTCGAGAGAAAAACTGAAAAAAAAAACACGTCATATAATGACGTTTTCTTACCTAGGTTCGGTGGCACCCTGGCACCCTACAGCGAACCTGTGCTCGAATACCCCTTTTATAACTACTAATGTGAAGAAACCGCGAATAGACTATACTAAGTACATGGAGGTCGAGAGGCAAGGTACGTACAAGGGAACACACGCATATTTATTTCTGAGATAATGCGTAAATGCACAAACAGCGAATACATATAAAAATATGACCCGACTACTATTTAACGTATTTACCTAAATAATGCCCGCCATCCTACACTGCTTCGAAACTAGTCTGAGGTTTTCCAGTCGTAGGTAACGCGCACCTTAGTTGACGCGGGGACGCATTTGCCACAGCGATGTCTGTTAAGCCATTAGCAGGTCACGCAGGTTCGTGGAGCCGCAGTTAGCGTGGTGGCTAGAGCACTCGCCCCCACCAAGGCGAGCTGAGTTCGATTGAAGGCTGGGTCGCACCTGGATTTTCGCACGCGGAATCGTGTTTTTTGATGTTACCGCTGGGGTATTCTCAGAGTAATCCCGTTTCCTCCGCCTTCACCGCCGCAACATATTCACCTCGCTTCACCTCTCGAAGGTAAACCTTTTCACTCACTTTCGAGTCCACGCACCTCGTACTTGTCTGTAGCTTTACGCCAGTACTCGTCCAGCTTATCGCGAATAAGCTCCTAATGCTTATGTATTTCATTACGTACATGCGCACACTGCTTCCACGCAGCTTTGTTGACGACCAGAGCAGCGATTACTCTGGCAGTAAGTGTGGTCTCGAGTAGCGCGAGCTTCGGATCCAATAATTTCTCAAGTTCGTCAATAATTAGATATACATGATTTTTACCGGCGTGCCCGAGTTTTGACACTTTATTGTACTTATTCACGGTTTATATACTAACGATCCACGCTGAAACTGTAACGTGAGAAGATTGAGCTTAATGCATGTGTGTCTCTGTTTAAGTATTCTTTTTGGACGGTAGTAGTTTAGGGATCTGTATCACAGGTTTACGCATGGCATGTCGCGGGTTCGAGGCCGGTTACTTAGGCGTCGGTCGCTGGTTTGAAACTGAAGTAAAAACATTGTTTTNATGGCATGTCGCGGGTTCGAGGCCGGTTACTTAGGCGTCGGTCGCTGGTTTGAAACTGAAGTAAAAACATTGTTTTTTTTTTAACAGCGTCTTTGAGTTTTTATTATACGATTTTCCGTAATTTCGAGTTTCTTTTCCAGCAAATTAGCAACGTTTGCGTGGATTGTGTTTAATTTAGATATACAGGATGATTCTTAAATCATGGGACAAACATTGAGGGGTGGTAGAGCTCAATAAAACAATTATTGTATAGGAATATATGGGCGTCTCGGAATTTACGTTCCGAACATCAGCCACAGCATCCCCATCATGTTTTGGGTCTACCACATTTTAAATTTTTTACTACCAGCATCGTAGTGACCATCTTCCGACAGCACGAGACAGCGTTATTGCCCACGACGTTTCAATCCGTCGTGGCCAAAAATTTTTAATGATATATCTTTTTGGTATTAGTAATGAACTGATCGAAACCGCAGAAGTACCCCCCTTTAAGTAGGGGAAAATCTTTGACGACCACGAGAAAACAGTGATGTTCACTCCAAAAAAAATGTACACACATCCTTAAGTTTAATAATAATAAAAAAGTAAAAAATATATTTTATAAATATTTACTGCGCTGCAAATCAAGCACTTTTTTTTTTAAGGAACAGTCAAACAAGTTACGTTCTGCTAAACTATAATAAAAATTATATATAAATTCAGCGTAGTTTTTAAGATTTTCATTTCACAAATTGTTAACACCTTACTTAAATAAAATGGCAGTAATGTAGACTATGAGATTAAATACATATTTTCGTTTTTAATGACGCAGTATTCTTAATTTTTTGGGACACGTTTCAATTTCATTCGCTTTTCCTTAACTTCGTAATATTTTTATGGCTATTCAAAATTAAAGCCGCAGTGCTTCGTTTTACCGTGATAGTACGTTTATCAGGCGTCCGGTTGTCGTTTCGTTTCGAACGTCTTAGTTTTCAGTTTTTGTTAAGCGTCAACATTAAAGTAACTTTTTTCAGACTGCGCCGACAAGTTTATACGAGAAGTTCGTTTAACGGTATGTTGACGGCGCAGTTTTAGTTCCTACAACGCAGTTGCATTTTCGATAAAGTGTGGAGAGGGTGTGTGGCCAGACCCTTATCTCAGGAGAGGGGAGTGATAGGCAGCACAAATACACATGTGCCTGTCGCCCTTCAAGCAGTGGATAACANCCCTTATCTCAGGAGAGGGGAGTGATAGGCAGCACAAATACACATGTGCCTGTCGCCCTTCAAGCAGTGGATAACATCAGTTGGAAAGAGTCGCCCTTCAGTTCAGTCATAGAATGGTCGTCTAGGCCACGTCGGGTGTGACGCTAACCCCCACATCTTCCAACTTGAACTTACGAGATTATTTCTCTGCCAGTGTGGGAGGTTGCCGCATTTCTCATTTCTTTGGGCCAGTTTTTTAGAAACGTAATAATCCGTAAACGACTGTGGCTCTATTCTGCATGTGTCTATTTATCTGTGAACGTTTCGTACTCTGCATTTATGAACTTCGTATGACGACCATTCTATCACTGAACTGAAGGGCGACTGCCTTCCAACTGACTTCGCCGCCGACTGACCTCAATCCACTGCTTGAAGGGCGACAGGCACATGTGATTTGTGCTGCTTATCACCCCCCCCCTCACCACAGATAAGATAAGGGCCTGGCCACACACGCTCTCAACACGTTATCGAAACTGCGTTGTACAAAACTAAGACTGTCAACGCAGCCTGAAAGTATCTAAATAATGCTGACGCTTTCTGAAAACTAAAATTTTCGAAACGAAACTGCAAACGTCCGCCCGATAAACGTAAAACAGCAAACGTCTGCCGGATAAACAAACTATCACGGTAAACCAACCACCACGGCTTTAATTTTGAATACGATAAAAATATTACGAAGCTTGGAAAAATGAACGAATTTGCAACACGTGTCCCGGTCCCTAAAATTAAGAATACTGCATCATTACACGTTTCAATGCAGTATATGAGATTATCAGTGCTCATTAGTTTCCATCAGTTTACTACAAAGAAGTGCATTTCAGTATAAAACAAATCTACTACAATTATTTAGCTGCGATAAATATATAAATATTACCTTCAAATGTGGTTGGGACAGAACCTACACTCTCAGTGCAGGACATACTCCGATTTACGTCAGGCATCTTACAAACTATGCTACTTGTATAGAGTCATGTGTATTATGTTTTATCATATATTGACGAACGCAGTACTGTTGTCATGTCAATATACTTTATGCTCTCGAAATATATTCATATTTGGCACACGCAAACGTTTTTTTCCGAGGTTTGAAAGGTAACATAAGTTACATTTAGTTGGAATTAATTGCTTTGAAATTTAAATGCAGTAGTTTCATTTTACGAGATTATCGCAGTCACTAGTCTTTTTACGAGACTACAAAGCTAATTTGTTATTTTTTAGCAGCAGATTGATTTGTACTGTGAGGGAGGGAGGGGAAATCTTCAGTGCTATAGTAACTAAAGGTACTACTTTATTATAACCACCCCCCCCCTCCACCAAATCAGAGTAATTCCTCGCAAAGGTATGTTATTTTTTCTGATAATAATGTTTTTTTCTAGTAATCTTTTAAAATGCTAAATTGATAATTGGGCAAAGTTCCACCGTTTGTATAACGATCATGTTAAAAGTGCATTGTCTCCAACTCGCGCGCGACTCTGAAGGAGGTTTGTAACTCGCTTCGCTTGGAACACAGAAATCGGAACGTTAGGTTGACAGTATTTCGTGTGTCTGAAGTCTAAATTCGTCCTCTGTTCCTCAATACTATTGACGCGTGCCGCACTCCTCTCCCTTGGCCTGTTTGTCCCACTACATCTGTGCAGCTAGGACGGGCCCTCTACTGGTGGGAGTCGGCCCGAAAGTGGTATGGTTACATTTCCATCACTCCTGCCTCTGCGTGGTGTGCTAGGAGNCTCCTGCCTCGGCGTGGTGTGCTAGGAGTGCACCTAGGGTCGCCAACTGTTTTTCGGGGAAATATAGTATTTTTCAGACCAAGACATAAACAAATATAGTACACTGAAAGATAATATAGTATTTTAAGGAAAAGTGTTAAAAAAAAAGTGTAAGGTATGCTTATTAAACACCAAATTTATTACTTATTTACAAAAGCTATATTTTTTTTTCACTTTGTGCACTCTTTAATAATTTATTATTCATAATAAAAGTATCAAGTGCTTTATTGTACTAAAATGGTAAAATAATTAAAAATAGAAGCTCATTGATTATTAAGGTGAGACTGGCTCTATATCTCTATTATGGACTTTCCGCTTTTTAGTAGGGGTTAACAACATCGTACTNGTGCACCTAGGGTCGCCAACTGTTTTTCGGGGAAATATAGTATTTTTCAGACCAAGACATAAACAAATATAGTACGCTGAAAGATAATATAGTATTTTAAGGAAAAGTGTTAAAAAAAAAAAGTGTAAGGTATGCTTATTAAACACCAAATTTATTACTTATTTACAAAAGCTATATTTTTTTTCCACTTTGTGCACTCTTTAATAATTTATTATTCATAATAAAAGTATCAAGCGCTTTATTGTACTAAAATGGTAAAATAATTAAAAATAGAAGCTCATTTATTATTAAGGTGAGACTGGCTCTATATCTCTATTATGGACTTTCCGCTTTTTAGTAGGGGTTAACAACATCGTACTNATTATTAAGGTGAGACTGGCTCTATATCTCTATTATGGACTTTCCGCTTTTTAGTAGGGGTTAACAACATCGTACTTTCACTATCACTTTCGCCTTCCATTGTTTACTTTAACAATTTATTATTATTTATTTCTTGTAAAGCAGTTTTTGGTGACCAGAACAAAACCACACCACAAATGAGTAAAAACGCGATAAAAACAAACCTTGGACATTGACAGTGACAGTTCTCGCGTTCGGAAACGCACAACGCGTCAGTCAAAGCAAAGTCGTAAGGTGTGTTCATAAAGTTTGCTGAGTGGTGTTGCTGTTTAATAAAAATTAAAACTAATATAGTATAACTAGCCAACCCGAAGCGCATTGTAAGTCCCACAGAAATATAGTATTTTTGCGTACTATATATTTCTTTAGCAGTATATAGTACACCGGGCCAAAATATACACCTGCCTAATATCGTGCACANGACTCAACGAATTTCTGAAGGTATGCAGGAGGCAATTCACACCATGAATCCTGCAGGGCAGTCCACCCGTTATATGTTGCCACCGGGGAAATGAATGTAGCTAGAGAGCCACAACGATTCCAGAGTTCCAGTAACCCCTTTCATGCACCCCTCTACACATGTTTTGGGTCCTCGTGTGTGTGCATGTGCGGTCAGTGTGTGTGTGGCAACATGCTAGGCCTATTTTTACAAGTGCGCAACCACTTTGTTACGCTTGGCCCCGTTGAGCAATGCTAGCTAAGCAGAAGTAGTAAAGAGGCCANAAAGTGGACTCGCTCAGCTCGAGCCACCCAATTCCACCCTGTAATACTCTAATTTGAGGGTCTAGATTATTTCCACTATCTCTTTTATTCAATTTTTATTATGTTTCAAACCAAATGGATAAAGTAACGGACTGAGAAAGACAGCTCCGAAACCATTTATAATTTAAAAATTACGTTGCTCAATAAATGTAATACCAATACATTTTAAATTTTTCTATAATTTGTTTATTTAAATCAAGCATCATGCGTCCATATGTTGTATAATTAAGGGTTATGTAATATCAGTGTAATTATTTCTTTTCTTATTACTGTTTTGTATTTTCTTGTCTCACGCGCGCTTCTGGGCTGAGGTTTTGGCGGGGCTCCACCCTTTTCTTCAGTTGGTCGCTAGCGCTTACCGGGGACGGTCCTGCGTCGCGTGCCTCTCATTCCCGTGATGGTTGCCATCGCGCCAAAGCCGTTGGTCAGTTTGTAAATGCCTTCCCGGAGGTTTACTGCAGTGAGTAAAATAACCTGTCTTACAAATTGTGTTTTATTTCACTGACGGCCGCTTCATGGCCACGTAAGTCACTGCACCCCATACATCCTCATTGGGATTAACACTTCAACAATGCATCATCTTAGAAATAGTTACGTAAAACAAACGGTTTGCTAAAACAGACTCTCTCCGTTTACATTCTTGAACAAATACGGTTGTTTACGTAATGCAGTCTTATGCTAAGTAAGTCACCTTTTTCGCTTGTTCTTATTGATATGGTGCCTTACATTATATTCATTTTGTCCACTTACACGTTTTCAAATCAAACTTAATGCTGCTTACACAGGAAACAAGTTTCCGTCTTTTCACTTTTAGTTTTTTTTTATTGTGGGGCTTTGGAAAACACTATTGTGCTATCCAATCACTCGGTAACATAAAAGCATGAAAGTTATGCCTGACTACTCGTACTCAATACTTTTACGTGGCAACTGTAGAGTTTGTATACAGAAATGTCTATGTAAGTTTGGACGCTGTCACATGATTGTTTTCAACTTCAGCCAAGCAGCAAAAATGGCAATTCTACTCTTCCTTTGATATAGATTAAATTTGTCTCTCAATGATACACGCGACAATGAAAAAAGAGTTGTCTTTGTACACATTTAATTGATTGGTATTTCTTGGTTTGGTTTTTTTTTTGCAACCACTAAGTTTTTCAATAGGTGCGATTTTCCTTCAGGAAACAAACAATTCGTTTGATGAATATTTTTCCTTATATTAATAAACTTGGTTTCTTTCTTCAAGTCAAACACGTTTTTACTACAAACCCTGTTACATTGCTAATATTTAAAAATGAGCGCGATGTACTTCCGCAGAAAATTAGCTCCAGTTTTTTTTTTCTTTTTTTTTTTCGATATGCTAATTTATATTCAGCCTATTCATACTTCTAATTTTGTTAGCTGCATGCCAATGAGGAAGGGAATTTTTTATTTTTTTGCTTCTGATAAAAAAATGTATTGTGTTTAGTCGGAAACACTAAGATACCGGCCTGATACCGCGTAGCCCTACCTCTGGAGCCTACAAGAACATATGAATTGAGGGCCATCGACTCCACAAGATTTGAATTAGTCTGTAGACACAAAGCACTATGTCTCTTTAAGGATGTTTCCAAATTCTTAATTTTTTCCAGACTGTGGATCTCTGCTTTCAATGGCGCGTTATTTGGAATCGTTCAATAAGATAATTGAGAGGTCCTTGCCGTGATCCCCAGCACGCATGAGAGTTTCTGCAGCTATAATATGGCAGCTCTGGACTTGGTGACTTTGCATCAATCGTTAGGATGAATTAAGGACATAAATGTGTGTCTAGACTCCGAAAGATATGCACAAAACGTTGACAAGTCTCATGCTGGATTTACAATGCCACGACCGCCCGACACCACAGCCCTGACACCGACGTAAATATTTCAACAGCCAATCAGAAGCAAGGTCACACCGACAAAATCACGGCTCCTGCGGACCGACAAAAGTAGATTCTATTTCTACTTTTGTCGTTGTCGGACTCGCGGGGCAGTATAAATAATATTTTTAATACGACCTTACAAAACAAAATGTCGTGCAGATGTCACTGCTGTGGGAAATTTTACTCTAAAAATATGTTACACGATATACTGATTGTGTAGGAGAAAAATGCCTGGTTGTTGATGTGATGGAAATAAATAATGATGGAAAATAGTAAATTTAGATAGCTTTCGACTGTTTTCGCAACAAAATAGTGTACAAAATATTGTGATTTCTATGCATTCCAATGAGAAAGTATAGCACATTACTGGCCATTTTAAGATTAGTCGACAGCTACGATACGCTTGTCGGATGGGAACTGTCTGAGTATTGTAAACACACATTGGTGGCGGATATTGTCGGATGGATATGTTGTGTCCGATTGTCGGAGCATGTTCGTCGTGGTATTGTAAATCCAGCATCAGGAATAGATACAGTCGGACCAGCCCGACTCCACTTTTTGGGACATTCTGGAAGCAATAAAAATAAAAATACACTTACTAAAACAGAAAGTTAAGTATATAGACAACAAAGTTAAAATATATGTAAATAAAAACATAAATTAAAAAGTAAACAATTTTTTAACAAAAAGAGTTAGAATATGAAAATGTTGCAAACTGTAGCAAAAAAAAAAAAACAACAAAAAACCGATACAAAACTAAAAAAATATACATCTTTATAAAAGGTAAGAACATTTATGGTAAAATAATAAAATTATAATTATAAAAACTGATAACTTTTTAATAAAGTATGGTAATTTTTTTATCTTTTAAACTTTCTCACACTAAAGAGTAATTCCATTTGTTCAGATATTTTAAAATTTTAACATGTATTTTTGAAACAAATATTTTAGGTAAAAAAAGTTACAATAATAAGTTTTAAAAATTACAAAACTATAATTAGTTTTTACTTTTTAAAAATACAAAATGTTATATGCTTTGGAAAATCTAAAGCATTTATTTATTAAGTTCATTAGACTCACGATTACCAATGCGATTTAGTTCATCTTTTAAGTTAGATATATTTATTGTTTAGTATTTACTTCCTTATTTACATATTAAAACTTCTTAACTACATTTTATAAGTGTATATAACTAGTAATAAAGTTACGAAAGTGTTTTACACATGCAATAAAAAATAAGTTAGAAACGTTTACTAAAAATTAATAGATGGAGGTTGGTTATTTAAATTTTTGTAAAAAGTATGAACTTCAAAGTTAAAGCTAATAATATTATAACGTTAAAGTTGAGGAAAAAAATATAAAATGTTATGTAAATGTGTTAAAAGTGGTTATAAATATTATTATAAAATGAACTTTTACTTCCTAATGAATATAAAGGTGTTTTATTATATGTATATATGTGTATATATATATATATATATATATATATATGTGTGTGTGTGTGTGTGTGTGTGTGTGTGTGTGTGTGTGTGTGTGTGTGTGTGTAATCTTCGCGATATATTTTAAGGTATACATGAAAATGTAACAAAGTTTACCATGTTGTATAAAATTATACAAATTTAAAAGTTTACCTTTACTTTCAACTCTTTATATGTGTTTAATATTTCATGAATGTTATAATTTTGGAAATACATATAAAAGTACACGTGAAAATATGTTGTGTGTGTATTTTGGGAAGTGATTCCTTACGATAAACATATCAGAAATGTATTTTGGCATTTTTCTATGAAGTGAGAATTGTGGCCGCTACATGCCACTGAAAATCAAATTTGAAATGGCATTTCGTCAAATATTTCCGAAACAATTTGAGATTCAGCAACGCAATTTCTATCAGTGTTAGAGTAAAGGGAGACCTTCAACATGTCATGAGTGTGGTGGTAATATCATCCCCCTTCCCTACGTGCTTGTAGTTCATCGCCCTTTTTTGACCGTTACTTTCGAAACATTGAGATGTAATGCACCTTTACATGCGGTATGTTAATGAGAATGCGAAAAGCAACAGAAAAAGGTCTTGTCGGCACTCGCTAGGGCTAACCGTTTTCGCGAAATTAGAATTTGTATGTTGAAAGATTTGCGTAAGATTCCTGAGGGGTATGCGAACTGAATTGCGGTGTAGAGTAAGAATCAGTCGTTGTCCACACGTAGGTACAAGTAGGTGTGTTCCATGATACAAAGCTGAAAATTTCATCTTATTCAGTTCATCAATCATTGGCTTCAGCTTCGACGTTTTGTCTTTATTGTTAGGTGGTATCGCTGAGTTGTCATTCACATGAAGATTACTTAAAATATCATCAAATGTTTTGAGACATAGCCTTTCTGACCATTTGCTGACATAATGCTGGGTCCAATGCCTGCAATGCCTCTAGTTTTGAATCCCATGAAAAAATGCATCCCAATAAATGCTAATAATTCTTTCTGTGATTATTTCGTATTGCGTATCCAAATCACCCAAAAAAACACTATATTACGAATCCAACTTAAGTCCGGAGGAGGCCAAAACAAATGCAAAATGTCTCCCTGTGTATCCAACCTGCCTGTAATTACCTGGTTTTTACCAAAAGTTTATTTATGCGTGTCCACGTGAAAAACGACCTGAATTGAAAAGTAGTGGGTTTGCATATCCAAACCGACAGGTAGAAATTAGCACCACGCCTCATTTGTTTCGATTCACGCATTCATTTCCCTTTTAAAAATATTTTAAAAAACACCTTATTGTTTCCTGTGGCGTACCCTAACTGAAAACTGAATAATTTGTCACTTTGCCATTTGTTTCCCTGGGCGTATCCCCGTGCGGAAGTGACTTGTTGCTAAAATTTTCCTATTGCATACCCAACAACGACTCATTTACATTTTAAACCCAAAACCAATAACCAGCTAGTAAACTGAGTTGTGTAACTAATAATGAGTGCAAAAAAAAATCAAGACATGGAAACTCTAAAGCCTTCACTGACTTACAGTGAGGGATTATAATTAATGCATTTCATGTATCAATGCCTCGGAATCACGAGTTTGTGCAAGGATCTTTCGTTTTGTTCGTTTTAATAAAATTTCTGCAATTTATTGAAACTCCAAGGTGTCCACAAGGTTAGTATGTCACGAGGAAAACTGAAAATAGTGTTTTGTAACTCAAAGGTCTCTACAAGGTAATTGCTAATGCATTTCACGCCTTTGCACTCGCGAGGTTCTTTCGTTTTTGTTCGTTTTAATGAAAGTTGTACAATTTATAGAAACTGCAAGATGTCCACAAGGTTAGCATGTCACGAGGAAAACAGGAAAGTGTTGTGCAACTCCAAGGTGTCCACAAGGTTAATATGTCACGAGGAAAACTGGAAATAGTNGCCTCTACAAGGTTATTACTAATGCATTTCACACCTTTGCACTCGCGAGGCTCTTTCGTTTTGTTCGTTTTTATGAAAGTTGTAGAATTTATAGAACCTCCAAGGCCTTCACGCCTCTGCACTCGAGATTTAAGTAGGTTGATGATGCCAACAGGAAATCACAGGCTTATTAAAATGCACAGGCTTTTTCGTTTTGATCATTCTACTGAAAGTTGTGCAATGCTTTGTGAATATTGGATTGCAATTGCAAGTTTGCACTCAGCCATCCTAGTTTTACAGATTAAAACAACTACTCATTTAAACTTTAAACTGACATAATAACTACTCACATACCACGTCAACACACTCACGATTTAAGTAGGCTGGTGATGATAGTAGGCAACTATTTTTATTTAAACTGATGCAAACCAACTACTCACTTTCATTTTAAACAATCACACCCAGCAAGTAATTTAATCAACTTTAAACTGACGCAAATAACTACTCATTGTCATTTTAAACAGACACCGCACACCGAAAGTCAATCACATTTTAAAATTAAACAAATCACCCAACTTTAAACTGATACCATAAACAGTTAGACATCAACACTTTAATTTTTTACTAGTGAAAATCGTTTACATTTTAAACTAATGCAAATAACAAATCACCTTCATTTTAAACTGAAAGAAATAAACAGTCACCCAACTTTAAACTGAGGATTTTAAACTGAAGCAAATAGCAAGTCATTATAATTTTAAACAAGTCACCTAACTTTAAATTGATGTAAATAAGAAGTCACTTTCATTTTAAACATACGCCATAAACTGCTAGCCATTAGCACTTTAATTTTTTACTAGTATTACTCATACTCGCCAGTGTTGTGCAAAGGATCTTTCGTTTTTGATGAATGTTATGCAATCCACGCCTTTGTAGTCGCGATTTAAATATGTCGATGATGTCAACAGTAAACGACACAGGCTTCACGAGCTTAAAAATAATGTACCACGTCTCTGCACTCGCGAGTGTTGTGTAAGGTTCTTCCAAGGCCTCCATAAGCTAAACCTCTCCTTTTTTTTAAATTTACCAAATGGATTACAAAAGTAGAAAAAAAATAGCTTTGGTTGCCATGTCGGGGGTATATATATTAAAATGTTTTCGGCAGATTAAAATTTCGTAGTTTCTTAATGTTGCGGGAACAAAGTTGTTAGTTTCGTGGTTGGACATCACTGTCTAGATGGCAGCACCAGTTTAAAACAATGGATTTTTGAAGTAGCAACACGGTGTGGAAAATTCATAGTCCGTGTCTGTAACTCTGCTTTAGTTAGTGGAAGAAACACTTAACGCTGACGTCGTGTTTTCTCATCCTTTGTTTATTTACAATTAATAACAGTAANTAACTGTAATGGCGGAAGTGCGTGTATTGGTTTGGTTTTGACGTTAGTGAGACACGTGGTGATTCCAATGATTAAAATCTTGTATCTTAGCAACTGTTCTATAATGTAACAATTGTGTTAAAAGTTCTTGCATTATCAAAATGCCCAGAACAGTTACGTGTTGATTACCACAATGTTTAACATCTTTCCCAGTGCATGAGAAAGAACAGTTTATAATATGGGTAGGAAGGATTGCAAATCTACGATTCGCTGAATTAGATGACATTGTCATATACAAAAACTTCCTTGTTTTCGACGATAATTTCAGTGACTATTGCAAGTGTGTGAACACGAAGAGACTGAAGATGTTCTCACTTTCAACTAGGAATTTACCTGGTGGGTATTATGTATTAGGCAAGCTAAGGGTAGGCTTATACTACTATTCCAGATTATGGAACCGCACATTTTTCTTTTTTATCAGCTCTCAGCTACAGTTGTATTCTTAACTTCAATTGCCTAATAGCAATTTATAGCATTGATGACTGGAGCCAAGTCACCTGTCTATGTGTAGGCATTTGATCTTTGAATGTG
>NQII01004450.1:115164-159735 GCA_002778355.1 Clitarchus hookeri
AATCACATTCAGGTAGGCCGCTAAGTTAGTCGATGTCTGTGTTTCATTTCACAATGACAGCATAACTTCTAGGCATATGTTGAAGTGATAATGTTCCATATCAGATGTAACTGTAGCTATCCTGCGTGGTTCATGTTAAATAACATGTTCTAGTGCACATGAAGTTTGGATGACAGGAAGTTAAACCTAGGTGGAATTGTTTCTTGGTGTCTTACATGAAACCTAGGTATTTAGCCTCGCTAGAATCATAATAGTTCCAAACAATGTAAACATTGATATAGGCCATTTGAAATCTCAAGGCTGACCGATACATGTGGGTAGGTTAACTTGAATCTCAATAAACACCATATGTAAAATATTATTTTGTTACCTTTAGGCCATTTCCAAATTCAGGTATACACCTACTGGTGTACTTGCACCATTTTACTAATCCATGGCACCAATCATAGATCAGGTAGACACCAATCTTGATGAATTCAGACAGGCAATCTTGTTGGCTTTGGCAACAGCTATTAGCCAGATAGTCACTTTTTTATCAACATGTGTTTTGGAGAAGAACTAGATAATCACCTAAAGTAATAGCGTTAACTCACTAGTAAATTATGTTTTGATTTTACATACATGACATTCATTGTCATGTTGTTTATAGGTATGTGAATTTGCAATTTTATTAACTTATTGCACTTTAATTTTTGTAGGTTATGAACAGGGGTTTAATACAAATTTATTGTGTAGGTCTTTTTTTTTTGTTAAAAGTGCTTTCTGAATATAGTGAAATCCCGATATTTCGCATCCCGATTATTCGTATATCCCGCTAATTCGTGTTAATTTGCCGGTCCCTTGAGAAAATCCCTTTAATTCGTAAAAAAAACTAATGCATTCCGGTCCCCTCGATAATACGTATTTATTTTGGTGCTCTAGCTCAATTAAAACATCTTACAATTCTCATTTCCAACTTTAAAATCTCGTTAATTCGTAATGTTTTTAACCCTAGACTGTACACCAGCTCTAGATTTATGCAATTTAGGCAGGGTAAAAAAGACCGGAAGGGTACTGAGGGACGTATAAGGGTTTTAAGGGCAGATAATGACGCAGAGTAGGCTGTGAGGCGATGTGTCTGTGATTCTCAGAACTAAGAGGCGCCTTGCTGTCCGGTCTACGGTTATGAGAGGGTAGGAAGGAGCAGAGCGAGTGAAAAGTTAGTCAGTTCGGTCTTAGCCATGCCTCCGAAAAGAGCTAATAAGTGTCTTTCCATTAGAGAAAAAAATAAATCATTAACGTCGTGGCCGGTGGTGATAAAAAAAATTGACGTGTCCAAACGTTATAACGTTCCTCCTCCCACAATAACATCAATTCTGAAGAACAAGGACAAAATCGCGTCCCAGACATTGGACAGCAAAGTAAAGCGCTTTAAGACTGGTGAGTATCCACTAGAAGAGGATTAAAAAAAATAGTGGTTTGCGCAAGCACGGAATTCGAATGTACCAGTTGGAGGAAACATTTTAAGAGAAAAAGTAAAAGTTTTCGCAGAAAAAAATGGGAATTAAAGACTTTCGTGCAAGTGATGGTTGGTTTGATAGGTTTAAAAAAAGGCACAGCATAAAATTGAAGAAGCTTAGTGGGGAAAGTGCGAGTGTATCGGCCGACGTTTGTTCTGAGTGGAAAGACGAATTGGGAGAAATAATCGATTCTTATGAGCCCAACAACATTTTTAATGCCGATGAGACGGGGTTATTTTATAAGTGTCTCCCCGACCGATCAATGTGTTTTAAGGAAGAAAAGTGTCATGGCGGAAAAAAAAGTAAAGAACGTGTAACCATATTGTTGGCCGCCAACATGGATGGATCTGAGAAATTAAGACCGCTCATGATAGGCAAATCAGCCAAACCAAGATGTTTTAAAAACGTAAAAACTTTTCCGATGACCTATCGTGCAAACAAAAAAGTGTGGATGACGGGCAAATTATTCAAGGAATGGATACGGTCAGTGAATGCTGATATGGAGAAAAGGCAGCGAAAAATTCTACTTTTCATGGATAATTGTACGGCCCACAACAATACCCCACCTCTCAGTCATGTTAATGTTGTGTTTTTGCCTGCCAACATTACTACTAAGCTGCAGCCTCTAGACCAGGGCATAATTAAAACTTTCAACACCTTTTACCGCAAGGAAGTAGTGATGCAACTCCTTGACAGCATCGAGGATGGGCAGGATCATAAAATTTTCAGCTATCAACATTGCTCACAAGTTGTGGATTCACGAAGGTGGAACTTTCATCAGCAGTTACTGAACAAGACTTAGAATTCCCTGTGAATTGGAATTTGTCTTCCTCAAAATGAAGAAAATTCTATAACGTTTGAAGATTTCGTCCATTTTGACGATGGCCTAGCGGTAGCGGGGATTCTAACTGATGACGAAATTGTGGCTCCATCTCAGGACATTGATGGTGAAGGTGTTGACGAAGATGATGTGCCGACAATTACACCTAAAGTGACTTAACAATACATCAACAACGTGCGCCATTTCTTAGCGAAATCAGACGTTGGCGATTAAGTATTTTCTGCTTTGAACATGTTTGACAAAGCCATCGACAATACCCATCTGCAAGGCTTGCACTAAAAGAAAATTACAGATTTTTTTTAAACGTTAATTTTTTATGTGTTTTATATTGATATAATTATTGATTTCTATATACAGTACATATTTATACATAATATGTAGCCATGCATTTACTATTACATATTAATGCAAATTTGCATTAATCTCGTTATTATGTATTTTTTTGCTCTCGATTATTGGTAATCCCGCTAAATTGAATATCTCGATAATTCATATTTAACGCTCAGTCCCTTGACAATACGAATTATCGGGATTCTGCTGTTTTACCAACTTATTTCAAAATACTATGTGTAGGAAGTATTGATGTTGCCTTATTAGTCTGTAAATAAAATAATAATGTTGAAAATCACTTGTAACCTACAAATTGCTTCACAAAATGGCTACACATATACAGCATGTAAACAAGAAGTATAAATCATTGTATACTTGCATATTTCACTTCAAATTTGGACAGCATATATGAGGTCACTTCCAAGGACAGGTATGCATAAGGACCTAATTCTGGCGAATTCAGACGCAGCCTAAGTCAGTCATATCTCATTAGGATCTCTACTGAATCTTAGTTTGGCTATTCCAACAAAGCCGGCAAGATTTGTGGTAAATGTGGAGTGTGACTGTGTTAACATTGTTACATTGGAATATTGTTTATAACATGAAACTTTGCTAATGTGTAAGAATGCAAGAGTGAATAAAATGTGTAAATTACAGTGAAATGTTTATTGCTAGATTGCTAAATTTTGGTAGCTTATCTGCACACTTATGTTTATAAAATTTGTTCATATGTATAAAAACATAAAATATTTATGTTTTAGTTTGTGTGGAGTCGCCTATGGATGGCAGCGAGATTGTGGAAGAATACTCTGATGTGGTTCAACAGCTGACACCAACCACTGCAAACACGGTACAATTTTCTACCCCAGGTAGAATATTATTTTTTATATATTAATTATTAAGAACCACAGTTTTACCGAAAACCTGAAAAATACCAGAACATTGCATATATTGACGTTACTTAATGTCTATGAATATGAATTTCATGGGGGCATTACAGTATTCGCAGTAGATACTACAAAACGTGATAANCGTTACTTAATGTCTATGAATATGAATTTCATGGGGGCATTACAGTATTCGCAGTAGATACTACAAAACGTGATAATGGGGAGGGCTATGAAGATCAAGGAAATTATGTGATAAAACTCATGGAATTTATGTAAAAGATGTGTTAATCGCATTGCAAAAACTGCATTTAATGCAAGAATACTTAGCCAAACTAAAAAGTTCATGATAGATGAATAACAGGGATTGTGTGTGCATACATAGCATATTATGGTAGACTCTGGTGGTCAGAAGGGTTAAAGGACATTGTTATTGTGTAACTACCACAGATTGCCTTTATTTATAAGAAATCTTACACAACACAGAGTTGAAATGGTTTGTAGTTTCTTTAATATATTACATACATTCTTATCTGTGTGGCAGCTTTCGAACGTTGGTTGGGTCTGTTTGGGGGACAAAACCTCTCCATTTACACTATCAGTCCACACCCCTTGTTTTCAGTCTTTTCCTATTTCCCCCCCCCCCCCNATACTTCTCAAGTCCGTTCTTCCACCTGTCTAATGTGAGAAACTAGTGCTCAAAGACATTGAAAACTGCTTGAGTGTCATCATATTGTGTGTGTACGTGTGCACATTTGCATTATGTGCATATGCATGCACGTACATATACACACTTATGCACATATACAACACAGCAATTTTTTGTTTAGAATTTCCTTAACAGAGGACTACACCATACCTCAGCAGCTAGAATCAGTGTCGTACCTTTTTACCAGGATCATTATCGCATGTGTTTGTTGTTTACGTTAGTTATGTACATCTCAAATAACCCATTTTGTTACAGTTGGTGTGGAATTGGCCACAGAATGTAGTAGCACCATGCAAGAATTGCAAGATCCTGACTATTCTGTTCGAAGGATGACACCATCAAATGTAAATAAAGGGCATAACGTATCATCTGGACGGTTTTTCTACCCCAGGTAAAGAGAGTACATGATGTTTTATCTACTTGTATTAAAACGTAATTTAATGGGAATTTTTTTAATTTATTACATGATCCATTCGGCATACACAACACCAAATAGCTAGGGAAAATGAAAGTACATTTTACTTTCCTATGATACACCTACTGCAAGAAGTGCAAACCTTGGTTATTATAATTTGTCATGAAGTTCTCTGAAAATTAAAACTATGGGTAATATTTACAAATGTGATTTCCAAATCCAAGATTGTTGTATCTCTTGAATGTATAGGATCTGATGATCCAAGAAGTGTTAGAGGATTTTTAGTAAAGTACTTTGTATTATTGTCTGCATGGACACATTTGAGGTCAGCCATCGTTAACTTCGCAATAGTCTTAGTTCCTCCACATTACGGTACAAATGAAACCATTTTGTGCAAAGAAAGAACTATTTTAAAAATTTTGTCGTAATAATTTTATTTGCTATTTGCAGTCCAGAAAAAAATTTACATCTATCACATATTTACTCTATATGAGGAAAGTGCACAATACATTATGCTAACCATAATGATACTGATTCAACATCATTGACTTGCCAAGGGCAGCTTTATTTGCAGTTTCACTGCCCACTTATAATTATTTAAAATAATTGAGTCTATGGTACATTTAAATGGTTCAACTAATATTCTGTAAAATTTCATTAATTTTTTTTTAAATATTTAATTCATAATTAAGTGGTTTATGGATCTACCTCACACTTAAGCATGCATGCTGCCACTTCAAATTCATTACAGAAATTATGAAACCATGTACATTAGAACTAGGCCTATTTATAAAGTTTTACTGTAAAATCTCTTGTATGGTGCATTTGGAAATTAAATTTAAAAATTTGGGCTCATTGAACCAATTTTCTAAGATATTCAAAACAGTCTGCAAGAGTGATACACATTTTTCGTGGCTATAGTAAAACAACACCTGATGGTGAATCCAGTACATACTCAAGATAAATGTTAGAAACACGTAAACACAGTTGCAGTCTCTAAAAGATACAAAGCCACGGAGGCATATGAAAAAGTGGTATTTAGTGTCATACGATTTTACTGTTTTTTCCTGTATTTAAACATTTTAACTTTTTGTTTAGTGGGCATTCATCACTAGTTTTTTTTGTAGTGTTTGCTCTTTTAATTTACTGCGCAAGATAACATAACAGTTGTGGCAATTCACAGGACTGTCGTTTGAGGGAAGCCACATCTGAATCGCAGTCTGGCATCCGAGTTTTATTTTACGTGGTCTTCTGAAATCACACCAAGTAAATGCCAAGGTTGTTCTATGATACAGACCATGGCTACTTCCTTCCACTTCCTGATTATTCTAAGAATTGGTCCCATCTCTTATGAAACTGATGTCCGAGATACAAAGCACTACTTTAACACTACTTTGTATGGAAAAATTACTGCAAAAGGATTGATTTCTGTTGCGAAGAAATAATTCAGGTTTTCATATTCAATAATACTGAACAGGTTCGGACCTTGGATTCGGATTCTGTCAAAAATATGATTTGATCTAAACGTACTGTAAATTTAAACCACTTTATGCATGGTAGCAGCAGTGTTCAATTTCATATTGGCATATGTTATAGGGTAAAGAAATAGGTAATAAATTTATATGTAGTATTCTTTTCATGATGATATTTTTTTATGCAGTGCAAGGCTAAAAGTCAGTTATCAAGTAGGGAAATGTGCCTTCACGTATGTACAAAAAGATAGAAAACTACAGTATGTGGATGTATAGTCTGGATAATGGACAATGTAATCTCTTATTTAACATTTATCAAGGGACAAAGCATAAATGTTGAAAAATGCAGGAAAGTGAAAGAACTGTAATGTACAAGTATAACTTGGGACAAAAAAATGGGGATGTAAAATTAGGTGTGTAATGAAGAGGTTCTACTGTAGTATGTTCCAAAAGTTTTGTTGTGTGATGGGCTACTAATTGTGGCTTGTAAATGGAAAAGGCTGTAAGTGCCAAAACATGAAAAAAGGGTTTTTTGATCGGAAATCGTATGTGACATCGCCANTGTAAATGGAAAAGGCTGTAAGTGCCAAAACATGAAAAAAGGGTTTTTTGATCGGAAATCGTATGTGACATCGCCAATGTTTTAGGAACCGTTCCAAGTGCCTGTGTCGAGCGGTTTAGTTTCTGGAGCTGTTGATGGATAGCGCAAGCGCTCGAACTATCACACCGTTTTCAATCAAAACGCTGTAAGTGCCAGCCGCCATTTCCATATAACTGGCGACTACCGCGTATTAGTCAGTACGAGTGCGGCATGTATCTATAGGTTGTGCGTTCTCTCTCACCTTTCGTATCGTTGTGGGTATTTCATTGTTGTCGTGAGTTAAAATGAGTTACCAAGACTATTCTCCAACCACCTCAGAGCAACCACCAACCAAAATTTAACTGCAGCGTAGTATGAAAGCTGCACAAGAGAGTGGTCATCCGTATACAAACTCTTCAGGGAATCCTCGTCCTGCGAAACGCTTGCTAAGGGAAGAGGTACGTTGTAAGTGTACTAATGGCTGTAATAAACTTTCCCATGAACAAAAAGAGAAGCTTTTCGTACAGTTTTACCGCCTTAACGAAAGTGAACATGGTACATATATTTTGGGCCGCATTCAAATGCATGAAATAAATCGCAGAAGGCATGGAACATATACTGACTGCTGATAGCAGACGCCAAGTTACTTTTTCATACGTTGTTCCCGCTGGTAATGGCGAAAATATTAAAGTGTGTGCTTACACATTTAAAACAATTTTTGCAATTTCACATCNGTTGTTCCCGCTGGTAATGGCGAAAATATTAAAGTGTGTGCTTACACATTTAAAACAATTTTTGCAATTTCACATCGTAAAATGCAAACTTTGCAAACGAAGAAGAAAACCGGCGATTTTGTTTACAAAGACGGTTGTGGTAAACACCCTAANGTAAAATGCAAACTTTGCAAACGAAGAAGAAAACCGGCGATTTTGTTTACAAAGACGGTTGTGGTAAACACCCTAATTCGAATGACAAGAAGTAGTTTACAGAAAACGATCGAAATTTAGTTCGGAACCACATTACCAGTTTTCCAAGACATGAAAGTCATAGTCATAAGAAGAGTAATCGTGATTTTTTAAGCCCCGATCTCAACCTCAACAGAATGTATCTACTGTTCAAAGACAAATACCCCCACGTGCTGCATTTCTTATCGCTACTTCGCTGTAGTGTTAAAAAAAGACTTCCCTAAGCTCAGATTTGGAGCCCTTGCAATTGACTCGTGTAAAACTTGCGACCGCCTTCACGCTGCTGCAAGTAACGCCATTCTTCGTACGGATAAAGAAAACACCAGATTGGCGTTGGAACTCCACCAAGCAACAGCTGAGAAAGCCCAGTCGATACTAAAAAGCGATCTAAACGCTTTACAGATGCAATCAGGAACGTTTTCAACAGTGTGTATGGATCTTCAGCAAGTTATGTTCATACCAATGTTAACTCATAGCTCAATGTTCTCTGCTCGGCAGCTTTCCACGTATAACTTATGCATTCATATGGGACACCAGCAGCAGTGTCATTTGTATGTGGCATGAGGGAGTGGGTGGAAGAGGAGGCAACGAAATTGCCTCCTGTTTCTACAAAGTTGCTCGTTCTGGTCATTTCACAAAGAAACATCTTGTGATGTGGTGTGACAATTGCACTGCACAGAATAAGACCCAGATGCTTTTGATGGCCCTTATTTATCTGGTAGAAAAAAAAATGTTATGATTCTATTGATATAAAATACTTGGTTAGTGGTCATAGTTTTAATGCATGTGATCGCGACTTCGGAGTCCTCAAACAAAGGAGGCGACAATGCAAGGCAATGGTTCCTCAACAGCTGGAAGATGTGGTACGGACAGCCCAAGTTAACAATCATTTTATTGTTCAAACTATGACCGGAGACGATTTCATATATTTCGCATGTGTGGCTAAACATTTCATTGACAAACGCAAGCTACATATAAGCAAAGCGTGTTGGATTCGCATAGTCAAGAATATGCCACGTTAAGTCCTCACAGCATCTTCACTAGATGTTGATATTGATGATCCCCAAGCATGGACAAAAACCAACGTCTTAAAAAAATACGCTACGTCATCCAGTCTCCCAGCCCATCGAAGTTTACCACCGGTCAAGTACGTATGCAAGATCTCAAGTGAAAAAATGAAAGATCTCCTACAAATTCTCGATTTTTTTAGAGACTGAACATGCATGTTTTACGGAGATCTTCTCGGTGTAGCATGTGCAGATGATGTTGGTGAATGATATTTTTTATGATGTTTTTTGTGTTTGTTTAAATTACATTTGAATTAAATTACATTTTAATGTTTTGATATTTTTTTTAATTACTTGTGGAAAATAAATATTAACTTTACTTGTGGATAAACAAAATTACGTTTGAATTTAATTTTGAATACAATTTTTAAATAAAACAATAACAACATTAATTTTCTGAAAGCACATAATAATTATTTAATATTGCGTGCATTATTATTTACGTTTGGCAAAATGATGTGTGGCACTTTCATTGTCCCATGGTTTATCATTAGGCACATACAGCATTTCCCAGGTTTGGCACGATCATCAGTTAGCGTAGGGTTGCTCAGCGGGTACATTCAACGTTTCCCAAATAAAAGTCATAAAAGTGAAATAAAATGTAATAAATAGATAATTTGGGTTAGCAATACTTATTCGTAGCAACATTTTCTATCTCTGTGAATTTTTTCAGATTTTTAGAGCTATTATTGAAATCAGCCAACAGTTTTTTTGCGGTTTTCTCGAAATCAGTTTTCCGGCACTTACAGCCTTTTCCATTTACATGCCACAATTATGTAGTACTATAAGGTTGTTTTTTAGTTAGGAAATGCAAGGAACTTCTATGGCAAGTAAACNTACATGCCACAATTATGTAGTACTATAAGGTTGTTTTTTAGTTAGGAAATGCAAGGAACTTCTATGGCAAGTAAATGTTTGAAGTGCCAAGTTTTTAACACCAAAGGCTCGACATATTTATAGTGCAGCTTGAAAATTACGAAAAAAGGCACAACTGCTGTCAAGAAAGTGCCTTAAGAGGTTATTTNACATATTTATAGTGCAGCTTGAAAATTACGAAAAAAGGCACAACTGCTGTCAAGAAAGTGCCTTAAGAGGTTATTTACAGCAGAAAAATTTGCCTGTTTCAAAACTTACAAGAATTTACTCTCAGATTTAAACTCTACTAAGGATATTGATTTAGTCAGAGGTCAGGAATAAAGCGAGGAAGTTAAAAGGTTTCAGATATACCACTCTGAGAAGGTGTTAGCGCTTTCTTTATTTAAGCAAGGAAGAAGGGAATATAGACTATTGTCTAAAATGCTTGCTCTCCCGAGCAGGAAAACAGTGATGACAATGTTAAAGAAAGTGCCTTTTTAACTAGGACTGAACCATCACATTTTGAAGCACCTGAAAGAGAGAGAGTACAGAATCTTCAACGCCTTGATAAGTACTGCACATTGGTTTTTGATTAAGTGTCTTTATCGTCAGGATTTTGCTACCATGCAACTGATGATAAAGTGATTGGATTTGAGGATGTAGGGGATGCAGAGAGAAAACTAGAACTGGGTGATAATGCCATTGTGTTTATAATTCGAGGTGTTCACAAGACGTGGAAGCAGCCTGTAGCATACTTGTTAATACAGAATACCACAAAGACTGTTGATCTCGTCAGATTTATTAAAGCTATTGTGAGAGGTTTGTTTCAGGCAGGTTTGAAAGTTCTCGCGACAGTATGTGATCAAGGGTCAACAAATGTTTCAGCAATCAATTATCTTGTTAACAAAACAAAGATGTCGTATTGTAGGCAGAATAAAGAGAATCAACATTTTTTTTTTTATGTTGATGTAATGAGATAGTACCTCTATTTGATCCGCCTCATTTGTTGAAAGACATGAGGAACAATTTGCTAGAAAAAGATTTGATATTTGTCAAGGATGGCAAAGTAAAAACTGCACCATGGAAACATTTAATTCAGTTCTATGAGCTAGATAATTTGTAAGGGAATGACGATAAAAAAGTGTGCCCACGACTCACTGATGAACATGTGTACCCTGCGAAGATGAAGAAAATGAAGGTGAATTGTTGTTCACAGGTTTTTAGCCAGAGGGTGTCTTTAATCATGAGATGTTTAGCTCAGTGTTCTCACCAGCTCGATGCTCAAGTGCAGGAAGGTCTNGCCAGAGGGTGTCTTTAATCATGAGATGTTTAGCTCAGTGTTCTCACCAGCTCGATGCTCAAGTGCAGGAAGGTCTCCGTCTTTCCATGTATACAGTGAAACCCTCTCGGGAAGTTTCCCACTTAAGATGTTTCCTGCTTAATAAATTCATTAATNATTAAGGTCTCAGTCTTTCCATGTATACAGTGAAACCCTCTCGGGAAGTTTCCCACTTAAGATGTTTCCTGCTTAATAAATTCATTAATTTTACATTTTGTCTATTTACACGTGTATGATTTAACCCTTCTAACAAGTTTTCCTGGTTAATAAGCATGATGTTTTCAGTCCCTTCAGAAATATGTTAACAGGGTTTTAATGTATATTATACATACACTAAACCCTTGGTTTTGCAGCACATGTTTTTCAGAGATATCTCGAATTTAAGTATAGATGTTAAGGGACCTTGAAACAATTAAGAAACACCATGTAGGAAGTAATAATAGTAAATTTAAAAGAAAAAAAAGCCAAAATAAATTTTAAATGGTTGGAAGCCTGCATAGCTTAAAAAAAATAGGAGTTGAATGGTCACGACACTAAAACATTGTGCAACAAGGTAAATATTAAAAAAAAAAAAAAACACTGGTTGTATTGGTGTTTACAAACAACTCCATTCTATACTAAATTTATGAAGAACCATTATTGTGTGTAAAATTAAGGTAAGTGCATTTAATTTAGACTACAGATATAAGAACGGGGAGGTTTTTGATGGAGAAGTGGTGTAATGAAAGGGTAGATGGAACGGGAATACTCTGGGAAAACTTGCAGGCCAACTGCAACATTTCATATTTCCTACATGCCAAACTCGAGTGTAACCCCGCCGGGAATCGAATCCGAATCACTACTGTGGGTAGCCAGGATGCTAATTGCATGGCCATCGTGACTTCGTTGTATATGTAGTGCAACACACGTATAAATACATAAAAACCAATAATTAATGTGTGTGAATGTTCACATCAAGTTTGGCATAATCTTTGTGTACATTAGAAGTATTATTCACATAAAGGTTTGTGTGTTTAGAACGGGTTCTACTAATATTGTGTGTGGTGAAACTGAAACTAAAAATTACAACTGTGATTTGTGTTTCCATAAGAAATTTTGGTTGCCAAAAGTTGTAGTGAACTGAAAAAATTTTATTTTGGAGAATATTTGGGTGCTTATTGAATGTTTGTTTAGTGGACTAAGGAAATGTGTGTGTACATTGAAGTGTTATTGTTATATAACTTCATAACACTCAACATGAAATGTTAGCAAGAACCTCTCCTATAATCTACTTTTATTTGGTTCTGCAAGTTTATTACATTGTGTTTATTATGCATTCCACTTGCGTCAATTTTAACGTGCATAAAGGAAATACTACGAGTATTGTTTTTACGGTATGAATTTATAAATTACCATCATTCCTTTCTTCATGCACATGCACCCCTGTGTACGTTATGTAAATGTACTTGCATGTTTTTGTACATTTTTATTTTTCAATGAACATAATCATTAAAGTGGCATGGAGGTTAATTTCACGACTGGTGTTGGTAATCACACAGCCCGTAGTAAAGTAGTTTGAAGGCTACTTTATAACGACTTCAGCATAAGCTATCCCATTCACCAGATTTTGCCTTTACCACACATCTGTGCATTTTCGATGTATGTAGGTTAGTGACGTCTTAGTTGTATGGTAATAGTTAGGATGTGTGCATACTGCAGGGTTATGTAAGCTACTAAACTTATACAGCCACAATTATTGAATCATTCTTCCTAAAAGCTTACATCGGCAAGATATCAGATATTCCAGTATGCTGGGTGAAACCAACCCTAACTATAATTTTTAATTTTCCTTTTACATCTTGCATTAATTTCATACTATGTATTTTAATTGCCAGGTTCTACAGTTGGTGATGGAGTGTTGGACCCAGCAGCTGAAGACACTGCAGATATTGTATTATTTATGGATAGGTTATTTGACAGTGTTGATGTAAGTTGCCCAGCACCGTTGGCAGGGAAGAATTTGAGATGTGCTGCTACCAAAACTTCACTTCATAATGAATTTTGGGCCTAGGCTTTGAAAATGTTGTCTTTCATGACGATTCGTTGTTGCAAAACACAGCCGAAGTCAGTACCTCTCAAGTCTCAAGCACTGGATTTGGACTATCTCAGGTGCGAGACATTTGTCTGATAGAGACTACTTGTTGCCTGATAACTTTAACCGAGACCCTCTTGAAATTTTTTTTTGCAGTGTACATAGTCATGGTGTTTGTGATGTCAATCCCACTTCTACAGATTTTGTTCAAGTCATTGATTGTGTCTAACTTCACGTCTTCAGATTCATGAAGATCCAACTTTGAAGAAGATGACACAGACGGAGCACTTTACACCGTTAAAAGTTTTGTGCAGTTTCAGAAATACAGTTTTCACCCGAAAATAAGACCATAATTTTCACTTTAGACTGTATCTAAAAAAAATGGGGGTTGTCTTACAATCAACACCAAACTGTTTCAACCTACAATAACACGCAATGTTTACATACCCATTTGACTGCCATCACATCACATGTAAATGCATATATTTTTCATATAAATATACACACACACAGTTGATAATAATGCTAAATATAATTCAGTTATATCTTAACTTCCTTATTTACATTATGGTTGTAGCATTAACCTAATGCTATGTAAATAATGGTGACCATTTGGAATTCAAAATATGAAACTCCTAGTAACATGGTATGAAAGTAGTGTGCAAGTTGTACACTTTCATGCCATGGCCGTGTTCCAAACTACCAATGACCTACAGTAAATGATGCATGGTTTTGGTTCCATAAGGGTGACACTATCTGTACATATTTCTTTCAAGTGTTTAATATCTACGTTCATATTGTTATTTTAGTCTTAGGTCATGTTTTTTTCTAACACTGTAAACAAAACAAAAGTTTGTAAACAGTAAATTGAAAATATTTTCAGAAAGAAAGAGTTAAAATGATATGCCATATACAGTATTTTTTTTATATCTTAAAAAAATTAAATACTAGCATTTATTGCGGTGTACATTATAGCATCAATCTCAGTCATTTAGTATTTTAATTTTATGCAATGATTTAAGCAAGAAAATTAAAATTGTGAGTAAATTATTTTTCTTGAAACATGATCTCATAATACGGGGGTCGTCTTACGTTCAGTCTCGTCTTATTTACAGGTGAATATGGTATTAATGATAAATGTCCCATGTTCAAAATTTAAAGTGTTCCTATTTCAAAAGTTTGTTACATATTAACTCCTTCCTTGGGTAATATGTGTGTATAATTAGAATTTCACACAAGAAGTTGGGCAACGGTGTAGAAATTCATGTATGTGGGATAGCCTTGCTATTTAAAATACATAGTTCCTACCAGGCTGCTGGGAAGAGTGGTTGATATTTATCGTAGGCATAATTTCCCCAATTAATACTTCATTTTTATAAACATTTGCAGATTAACTTGCATGGTACAACTTCCACTCCATTTGAGATGTTTGTCAGTTATTTTTAGGGATGTCAAACTAGATTCCACGATTCCTTGATTCTTGAAGAATCATATAATCAAGAATCTGAAGTCCAAGAATTGAAGCAATAAAAACCAATTACTACAAATAGATAACCTATCGCCTCTCAAAATCGGTTAAAAATTACTTGATTTATGCCAGTAATTGAATCACTCCTGGAAAATTATTTTGTGCATGAAAATATAAGATGTGGAAATAGGTAATCTGAACATAAAATTGTACTGGCCGTGTTTAAATTCACCATTTCGTACATTAGTATTTAGCATCTTCAGTTCGGTCGTGATATGGTAGTTTTGTATTTTAGCAAGTTACATACTAAAAACTAGAGGTGTGCATGATCCCAGACTACTGGAAACACTTTGGGAATTCATAACAATTTTTTCCTGATATTTTCGGAAAAATTTATGTTCACGTCTGTAGGTTGTTCGAACTAAAATACAAGTCGGGTTTCGTGCTAGAAGCTTTGTATACTGTCTTTACGTGAGCAATTATGATTTGATGAATCAAATATTGTCGAGAAAATATTGATTATTCCACTTGTTCTCAGATTAAAAATATTGTTACATAAGCTAAAAAAATGTTTGTTCGTCATTTATTATGTAACGTTAACACTGCATATTTATTGCAAAAATTAACTCACAAACTGATTGCAAACTTGCACTATTAGGAAATTACTGTAAACTGTGCGCACTGAATAGTCATATGCAAGCGGCATCTGTAAGTAGCAAGTATCAATTGCTGGTTGATGTGGGACGTGAGTTTCGATATACATAACCTAAACATTCACGTAAAAATAAGCTAGTACACAATAAATGTTTAATTCGACTCCAAATGTTTAACTATTTTACTGAGATCTAACATGGGGTTTTTTGATATGGGTTTAGTTAAAACGATTCGTAACACGCCAGCAAATTGTCTTTGTTTTACGTTCGTAATATGTGTTTTTAATTTTGTGTTGTGCTCGCTCGTCGCCCTGATGTCGACAAATTCCAAATGTAGCAAATTTGCTATGAGAAAAAATATAATAAATTTACTTAGCTACTTCTAATTTTGTTATCGATAGAGGAATTAGCTTTGATAGCATACAGATTCGGTATGTTGCATTCAAAACTTGCCCGATGCGACTTGGCTGTGATAGCAGTTGCACTACGTGATTTGTAGCGTGTGTTCACCGATGTTAAAACTTCCGCTGAAAGTTAATTTCAGTAAATTTGTATCTGTGTACACACATTTTGCTACCAAAAATGAAATTGTAAAGAAAATAGCAGCGAATTGAAAACATCAAGGCAATGTTTTTAAACAAATTAAAAGTTACATTTTTGTTTTAACATGCAAGTCCAATATTTTTTTATTATTTAAAAAAATATTATAAGGGATTTCCCTTTTAAAATTGAAGCAAGTATTTTTAAGAAGAGCTCCAAACCCAGAGGATTAATTCGTAGTGCAACAACTAAATGTATAAGAATATAAATCCATAAGACTTTTCTAACACTAATCTAATTTTTAGCACATGCTGTCATTATTGTATGTTTATTTTAATGAAATAAATCATAGAATGTTATTCACTAGGTCTAGCAACCCACAAACCTATTTACCTAACCTAATATTGTAACGTGGCACGCGCACAGTTATAGCCGGCTTTAAGTTGCCACTCGACTAGCTCAAGACGGAGTAACATGAGACTCTGTAAAATGGACACCAATTAAATATGAAATAAAGTCAAGTTCCGGTGTATTTGTTCCATATTTTTATTTACCAGTTAAGTGACACAGTTCACATACGAAGTTCAGAGTACGAACAGGTTTTAGATACCCAGACAAGTGCAGAACAGCGCCATAGGCGTTTACGAGTTATTCATGTTATAAAAACTTGGCCTAAGAAAATTAAATGCAGCAACCTTCCACACCGGCGGAGAAATAATCTAGTAAGGTCCAGTTTGCCGGTGTGGGGGTTAGCGCTAAGCCCGACGTGGCCTAGGCGAGTACTAGTTGACGACTCACTTAAAACTGACGACTGACTTGATTCAACTGCCGGAAGGCGACAGGCACACACGTGTACTTCTGCTGCCTATCACCCCCCTCTCCACATATAAGGGCCTGGCGTGGTCTGCAACGCACGCTCCCCACACATTATTGAAACTGCGTCATACAAAACTTGTCGATGCAGTCTGAAAAAAGCTAATCTAATGCGGACGCTTAATAAAAACTCCAACTTTCAAAACGGCAACCGGATGCCTGATGAACGGCAAACGTATGCCCGATAAACAAACTATCACAGTAAAACGAACCACCACTGCTTTAATTTCAAACCCGATAAAAATATTATGAAGCTTAGCAAAACGAAAGAAAATGAAACACGTGTCCCGAAAATTAGTAATACTGCGTCATAACAATATATCTTTCCAGACTTCCCGCAGGAATTTTTCCTGATGGCAAAATTTCATTCCCGCACAAAACTACTAAAAACTAATTACTAAAATACCAAGTACGTCATAATTTTGTCGACTAATTCAGGTCATGTGACCTTTCAGTAGACTAAAAGTGCCAATGCGAACACCACCACACTTTTTGCATGACCTATACTTTTCTCACTCAAATAAAAAGAAATGATTTCAACGTTCCCACGGTAAAGAACTTATATAGATCATAGCACTTTATTAATTTGTATGTGATAGAAAATAACTTTTTATTCCACTTGTGGAGTATTTATTTTTGCGCTTTTTGTGCCTTCTTGCTGCTTTGATACGTTTCTTCGTTCACGCCGTAAATTACGTGCCCATACTTAAATGTTTGCGTTATGACTTGGTAGGGAACGCGAAGAAATTATATTTGTACCGCTGTAATAATTCCGAAAAATAAATTTTTAAAAATAGCGTTATCATAAAAGGAAAATAAGTTTTTCGACATCTCGTGGCTTTGGAACAACCGTCAGGCATCTACTGTGTTTGTTTACTAGACTACTAGCGCTGTTGGCTTAATTTCGCGGCAGCGCTGATAGTACTCGAGCAAACCCATGCCACTTCAAAAACAAAACACGTTTGATTGTAACAAAAACATTTCAATGCAATCGTTTTAAAAAATGAGCATTGTAAGTTAACTGTCTTACAAACAAAATGCCTGCGAAATGCCTTTATATGTAGAGGCAATAATGGAGATTTTATTTATTTACTAATGATGAATTCCCAATCTCATCCTTTTCTCGTGGGAAAATATTTCAGCCCTGCCCAAAATTTTTTGTGGCTCGAAATCTCCAATCCTACCCAGCTATGTATTGTTTATGGTAAACACCAGCCTGTTGTAGTATTATGAATCTACAGTTATTATGTCTATCAGTAGCGTGTAACAAAAATATTCCTTTTGTTGTAAAACATAATGTGTTTTCACTGTGCTATTATTGCAAACTTTTTAATGATTTCATGTGTTGTTGAACATTTATCATGGCAAGTGAGGTTTGGAAATATTTTCGAATAAAGCATGTGGACGAAATGTACATGTATTTATGTGTTTTCAAAATTGTCTCGTATGAATATGCACCCACTGTTTGTGTTATATTATTGATGTTATTAATAGGCCTACTACTAATGTAGGCCTAGTTTAAATAATTAAATTTCACACCCTCCTATACAGGATTTAGTTCTGTAAAATAATTGTTCGTGACTCAAAGAATTGCGATTTTTGGAATAGAGAATCGAGGAAAAGTGGAATTGTTACATCCCTGGTTATTTTACTTCAGTTTCGTAACTGAGAACGTTTAACTCACTAAGTGTGTTACACCAGATTTGTGCTCCCTTAGAATTTGCAGAACATTCTGTCTGTGCTTTTGAAGAGCCGATTGTACTCGCCTGCAACATATTTTGAAACATGTGACAAATTTATACATGCGATACGTTATGTAAATAAGCATTCTGAACTCAAAAAACCAACATTAAAATAAGTTTTACTCGCAATTCATAGCAAAAGCAAATTTACAATATTTACAGAACACTGAACACTCATCCAAACACAATAATTAAAATATTAAGGTATTCCTGTTCATTAAGCATTCTTAATGCAAATTAAAGAAACTGTATTCATTATTTACTGAATCTCACATAACCAATAGACCAAGTAACGCAAATTGTAAATCACATTTTTAAATGTTAACTAACCTAATCTTTAAAAATAAAAAATAAACCTGATACAGCTTCCGGTTGCCGTAAATGACACCAATGTAGTTTAGTATAATATTGTCTACAATTTAGCATACTGCTAAAACATGTGTTATTTATTGGATTAATAGCAGACTGATTGTAATCTGCTAGTACATACTCAGGTAACCTGAATTGTATGTTTGATCTGTTTGTTAAATGCATTATGTTGTTTTGTAAAATGTCTATGTACGTATGCATTTATGTAAGTTTCTTTTGAGAAAACAACAGTTTGGTTCCTATACATCTGCAGGTTTTTTTAACTTTTGGTTCAGCATTCATATTATAATCTGACCTGGACATCTGTAATTATGAAAGTATGACATACTGTAGTTCTTACTTTGTGAATCGCATACGTGGTAATCTGTATGTGGGACTTGAAAATAAATGTGTGTATAATATTAAGTGTACAATTTATTTTTAGCCAGCAAATGGTTTTACTGTCGACATCCTTCAAGGTACAAAATTTTTTATTTACACTATTTGAGCATTTATAATGCTGACATTGGTGTGTGACATCATCATGGTGGACAGAGATCTTAAAATTTGAATAATCATCATGGCATTCCTGCTGACAGTTATATTTCTAGGAATTTTCTGATTTTTTCCAGCTGAATTATACAGAATGAGTATAAAAGAATACCCTAACTTTAAAGATTTATAATATCAAAACCAAACAACCTACAACCTTGATTGACCAATCAGATGCACCATGGAACCATGAAGTTTGTTTACCAAATCTTCATAAATGTTCAATGTTACCACAAGCAGGCTGAACGACATCGACGCAATAATCAAACTCATTCCACTCTCTTGCCAGCTTGTCCGGTGTTACGGTTTGGATGGCGACCATTATTCTTGTTTCGAGGTCATCAATATTAACCGGCAATGGTGGACGAAACACTTGATCCTTTATGTACCTCCATAGAAAAAAATTGCTCGCAATAAGTTTCTGCCTTCTTGGGGGCCAGTGATGAAGAGCCTGGCCACAAACTGCTTATCCTGTATTTCCATGATCAGTATAGTTTCATTTTTGTTTTTAAACTATTGGTAAAAGTGCCACACCACACTTTACCCATTGTTTTTAATTCGTAATTTAAAGAAAAGATTGAGAAGCAACGACATTCTTAGTGTAGCAAGAGATACTGGCTGTATGGTGTGAGCACAGTTTGTTGCCAGGATTTTTATCAGTAATAGAATGGACAAAAAGCATTTGGTTCTTGGTATTTTACTGTAAATAATGTAGTTTTTTTGATAGTTGTGTGCTTTATTGATACAACATACTCACAACAATGTGTTTAATCAAATTTGGTATTTGTGTTTTATCTGTTTCCACAAAATTCATGAAAATTGTAACACAAGTTTGGTTGGGGTGGCGGTTAAAATTAAAATCCAAAACCTATGTGGAATGCAGACTTTTGAGAAAGTGTATTATCACACTATTTTGAAATGTAGCATGTTTTACAATAATTGTGTGCGACAGCAATAATACACTGCTGAAGGTAAGGGGGTCGTTTATTGGTTATACACGTGCACAAGAGTGGATTAAGCAAACACAGTGTCGTCATACTCCTTTGCTTTTTTTAAAAACTGCGCACAGACAGTGCAGGATATTGTGTAGCACACAGGTTCAGGGAAGATACAGTATTCAACATAAAAGTGGTAATGACTTATAATTGTGTGGGAAGGTAAATTTATTCAAAGAGCTATTACCCTGTACAGGACTTCCTTGATAAAATGTAATGGTAAGTAGCAAACTGTAACTCCATCTTGAAGTTTAACTGCGATTGTGTATATACCATAAATAAGGTAGCTTCTGTACACACATTTCTAGTTTTTTTTTTGTACTTTTACTTCCATTGTAGTTACAATAGCTTATCATTCAATCTTTGGTTTTGTAGTATTCTTTTCCTTGTGTATGCCAATGTGTTGCATTGTACGTGTGTACAAACCATAAATATCGCCCCACAGAAACCGTACACAAAATTTTGAAAAAACCTTTACAAGAGTCCAATATTGTTTACGGTTGACTTTTTGTAGATTGCAACATAGTTTTTATTTTATTTTTTCTCTCCCAATAAGGGCAGAAGACCATGGATACAGAGTTTGTCAATAATAGTTGGCGACATAATATGTACAATGAGATGCCACCATTTGACCATAAAATAAATTATAAAATGTATTCATTAATAAAGTACATATTTTAAAAATAAACATTTTGATAATTATTTTATATTAATAAACTATTCAATTGTATAAGAGACATACCAGATATATCCCAAGGCGAGTTTAAAATTGTTTGGTGAATGTTATGTTTATTATTATTGAATATTATTATTATTATTAATAGTAATTATTATCATTGGCTTGTTGCCATGTTAGTTTACTGGCCACAACTAAATCAGAAAGTACAAAAAAAAAAAAGAGGGAACATACCAAAAGACCATATTTAATAAGCCTGCATCGTAGTGATTAGATGGGGGAAGAAACACTGCGTGCTAGTATCACCACAGCAGACTCCACATATGGTTGCATTAAAGGCCCTGCTACAATTAACATGTCCCCTGTCCTTGGATGACCTCGGTCCTCTGACGCAGAGAGCACCGATTGACCCATGTGATCATGTGACGTCATGAGCCACGTCCTCCGTTCCCGGTCCGCAGCAAATGGGTCAAGTTTTGATTTTTTGTCCTCGGTTGTCCCCTGTCCGCAAGTCTCTCATGGAAGAATAATAATTTACCGGTGAAATCCACGCACAATTTGTAAGTATTAAACATTTGTAAACATTGACAGCAAGGCGACTATGGAGTGTGCTGTTGCCGAGCGAGACTAATTGTAAATATGCACCATACAGTTAGGGCCTAATTATTCAATAAAAGATAGGAATTTTCAAAAATACAAAATTTGAGGGAAAATTTATTTTAACAAAGGAATTAAATTTTGGATAAACATAAAGAAAGTTGATTAACTATAATAATGAAAATCGCCTTTAAATCAACACCTCAAAATTATACCAGCCAAATATTCATGACTCAAAACAAATATACAAAAAATGGCCCAAAGCATTTACTGCTACCAGGTAGAAGTTTTCGGAACCCACTTGTTGGGACACCTTTGGACATCTATTTTAGCAGCAAATTGTGTGCAAGTCGTGTAACGTCACTGAGAACTGGGGACACAGCAATTGTAGCAGGGGCTTTTAAGTGTACATGGAGAAAATCCAGTAGAATTCCTTTTTGTAAATAATGAAAGTGGGTTCCATAATTAATGAGAGACAACTCTCAACGTACGCTAAAGAGCCACAAAAACTGGTACACCTGCCTAATATCGTGTAGCTGGACATAGAAACTCTTGAATCTATTATAACCACACTATGCCCCATTGAACTGAAGTCAAATGACTCTTTAGTTAAGGCCCATACATTGGTCAACTCAATGTGCCAGTTTCAGTTCATCGTAAGAACATTTGTTTTGAGCAGTATTCTGTCCACAACATACAATCTATCGGAGGTGCTTCAGAACAAACAAATAGATTTGTCTTGAGCCATTTAGTTGATCTCTCATGTTATAGATATATTACCTGCAAGATGTAACAAAGCAAACGCACACTTCCGATCTTTATATGAAGAAATGAAAGAATTAGCAGAAAAAAAAAATATATATATATATCAGAAGAAGTTCCTCATATTTGCACATTGCAAACAGCTCGCTGTAATGTACCATATACTTCCCCANTTCTCATGTTATAGATATATTACCTGCAAGATGTAACAAAGCAAACGCACACTTCCGATCTTTATATGAAGAAATGAAAGAATTAGCAGAAAAAAAAAATATATATATATCAGAAGAAGTTCCTCATATTTGCACATTGCAAACAGCTCGCTGTAATGTACCATATACTTCCCCAAAAGAATATTATCGCTGAGCAGTGTACACTCCTTACTTTTGACTTTCCCAGTGCACTCAAAGATCGCTTCTAATCTCGCAAAGAAACAATTGTCTCATTACAATGTGTTCTTCCAGAACTATGCATCAAGAATGAGTTTTCATCACTGGAGCCAGTTGTCACATTTTACGAGAGAGAGACTTCTGTTACAAAGAAGTAGTTCACAGTGAATATGCATTATGGAAAGAAAAGTGGGCTCGTGAAAGCGAAATACATCCCAAAAACTGCTGTTGATGCCATGGCAGCATGTAACGAAATTCGACAGTGAACGTGGTAGGGGTATGACCCAACACGCATGCGCATATCATCTAGCTATATACAAATGCAAGGCACACAACATAGCACATGGTTATATTTTAAATCGACATAAAATCAGTTCATGTAATAAGCAAATTGAAAAACATTAAATTTGCAGTGGTAATTCATATGTGAACATATATATATATATATATATATATANCGACTTTCCCAGTGCACTCAAAGATCGCTTCTAATCTCGCAAAGAAACAATTGTCTCATTACAATGTGTTCTTCCAGAACTATGCATCAAGAATGAGTTTTCATCACTGGAGCCAGTTGTCACATTTTACGAGAGAGAGACTTGTGTTACAAAGAAGTAGTTCACAGTGAATATGCATTATGGAAAGAAAAGTGGGCTCGTGAAAGCGAAATACATCCCAAAAACTGCTGTTGATGCCATGGCAGCATGTAACGAAATTCGACAGTGAACGTGGTAGGGGTATGACCCAACACGCATGCGCATATCATCTAGCTATATACAAATGCAAGGCACACAACATAGCACATGGTTATATTTTAAATCGACATAAAATCAGTTCATGTAATAAGCAAATTGAAAAACATTAAATTTGCAGTGGTAATTCATATGTGAACATATATATATATATATATATATATATATATTTAATTAATTTTACTTGCATTGTGACGTGAAAAATTTGTTAGTGACAAGAATTGTATAGTAAAATTTTTAATGTGTTTTATTTTTTGTAAGTATTATTTTATTAAGTTATACCTCTTTTGGCACATTGAGGGTAAAATTTTAGTATGCAACGGAAGTTGCGCACGCACAGTGTAACGGAATTCAACAGTATGAAGTTATAGTTATGCCTTGTTGCAGTGAAAGTCGCTACACTGGCTTGGTAGCATAAATTGCGCTTGTGACCTCCAGTCGTGCGGACGGTACCGTATGTAGATAGTTCCTACCTGCTCAGCTAGGTGGTGTGGGCAGGTCAAAAAAGGCCTCTGGGGGAAGCCGTGGTTGGCATCAAGGTATATCTATAGTGTTCAGTATGTTCCTGATAAACAGCTAGAGGTAGCAGACACTGTCGCGGAGTCCTCTCGAGGAGAGAGAACAGAATTCAAACAAGACGTTGAAGCTTTTGTGAGCCAGATTCTTTCTAGTTATCTCATAACAGATAAAATTTTGTCACATGTTCAGACAGAACAAGACCATGATCCAATTTGCAAAAGAAAAACTTAAAAAACCTTACTGTTTACTTGGCTGGCCACACAGAAAGGAGATTCCTGAGTATACTCTCCCATGTGTGCAACACCAGAATGACATTGCTTATAAATTCATTCTTGCTTAAAGGTACCAGACTGATAATTTCAGCTTCACCTCAGCTGCATTGTCTAAAATGTATCCATGCTGGTCATCTGGGCGTTGTGAAATGTAGAGCACAAGTCAAAATGTCAGTTTGGGTTGTCTAAATGGAAAACCTGATCTGCAACTGTCCAAATTGTATTCAAGAAAGGCAAAACCCCAAACTACCATTTTTACAAGCAGAAAAGCCCTCTAGGTCCTGGTAGGTAGTGGCTGCAGATCTATTCCAGATGTGATGCACAGTATCTAATAATCACAGACTATTACTCTAGGTTTTTTGAGATATGCCATCTAACACACATCCGATACCATCGTCATTGGCAAGTTAAAGGAAGTTATTGCATGCTTTGGCATACCAGAAATAGTAAGAACTGGCAATGGGATCTAATTTACATCGAGTAATTTCCCAAGTTTTGCTCAGACGTTTAATTTTCAAATGATTGCTTCTTCACCACATTATCCTCAATCTAATGGTTGTGTGGAGAAAGCGGTCAAAGTTGCTAGTAGTTTGTTAAAAAAGAAAGGATATTTCCTTGGCACTCCTTTCTTACCATACTTAGACTGCGGATTCAGTCCAGCCAAGATGCTAATGAACCGCAGGACGAGATCTACACTTCCGCTTCTTCCATCAGCATTGGAAGCAGTAGCACAACTTCGGCTGGCACAAAATCAGGAGCATCTTCAGAAAGAGAAAAAAGCTGCTAATTACAACAAGACACGGAGTTCGTCATTTACCTGACTTACAGGTAGGGGATAAAGTGTGGATTTCTGATTTAAGAATGTATGGCACCATTATGCAGATTGGTCCACAACCTTGGGTGAACACCCACCGGAGTCAGTACAGACGAAATCGATAGTTTCTGGTTCATGCACCTTTTGCTGGTGAAGGTACTCAATTTGAAGGAGGTTATGTCTGTGACAGTTTCTCGTGTGTTAGAAAATTATGTAATACTGAGAAGTGTACCATCAGCTGGTGTAGATAACTCTCGACCGTATGGGTATAATGAAATGCAGAACAGAAAGGTGGACAATGAAAACATGGAGGGGGATTCAGGATCGGAAGTATTCAGTCAAAAAGAGGGGTTCAGAGGGTTTTTGGTATAACATAACTTGGAGAACTTAGAGAATAAAACCAGTGGGTCCCATGGGAAAATAGCAGATGAGCAGAGACAAAGTGGGGAAAAAACCAACCTGGATTAACAACTGTCTGTACATTTGATGTTACATGAAGAGGGCTTTGTTGGAAGAATGTGGTAGAGGTTAGTCTGGATATTCAGTGCAATATTAAGCCATTTAAGAAGCCTAGCTGTAATTGTAGATCACTTGTATACGTAACAATGGTATGTTAACTTGACAAACCTATTAGTAATTAAAGGAGAGCTGTTCTGTTACATACTTTCAAAGAGGCAAGATTGGCAGCACTGCATTGTGTGCGTACCTGTGTGATTGATAGAACAGGTAGAGCAAACATAATAAAAGTTAAATTAAAGCAATTCACATGAGATTTATTACAACTTTGAACAGAAGTGTTGGTTACTCAATGAATATTTTGCTTAAAAATAATCAGTCGCCATCTATTTGTAAGCATTTTAACTCCATTAGAAGGCTCAGCTGGTTGTGACGCTGCGACATGTCGCAGACAACTGAAATGAACTGTAACAGGCGAAGCACGTATCGCAAACCTGTGAGAATGTGCCCAGCATGCGACACCACAGTCGCAGATAGTTCAATGACCATCAAAGATATACGCGGTGGCAAGGAATTATGTATCTATAACGAAGTAGCAGGCTGCGATTTATCGGCCATCTCTAGCCACAGGTGATATACTACGACCCTCACAGTGCCATGTGGTGTTCCAGGAAGAACTGTAAATTCAACTATCTACTACTTGGAAATACAGTAACATAAGATTTGTGTCTTCTGCTTATCCTCAGCTCTGGTTCACAAATTTGCTTTATAAATGTCAAATTTGCATGATTGTATTGTTTTCTTTTATAGTAAACACTGCTTCATAAACATCTCTGAAAAGTGGTATCGCCTAACGTTTTTTTTATGTGCAGTAATTATAGTGATTTTTGCTCAATGCAATTAAAATGAACCATTATTTTGTTAATATCTACCTCATAAGTGGGTTGTGAGTTTGATCCCAGTGGGCTGCACTTGGGATAATTTTTTCCACATAGTTTCCCCCATCCCTGTTTGATGCTAATGCTGATGAAATTTTTGGATGCAAACTTTTCCATTANATCTACCTCATAAGTGGGTTGTGAGTTTGATCCCAGTGGGCTGGCTGCACTTGGGATGATTTTTTCCACATAGTTTCCCCCATCCCTGTTTGATGCTAATGCTGATGAAATTTTTGGATGCAAACTTTTCCATTAGACTAAGGTCCTGGTTGGCTTCTATGCACAAACAATATGAAGAAAACCGGTTGTAACTGCAATCACGAACAACTTATTGTTTCTGACGGTGCTCTGGACTTCTGCATTTGTCCTGGTGGTGAAGCCTGATGTCTACCTCTACAAACAAATGCTCCATTGTCCTATGATACACAGATATTTTTAGTGTTAATAAAGTGATTTTTTTTCTCAGAAATTAACAAATAAACTTTTAGACAAATTTTTTAATGCCAATTATTTTTCAAAATTTGCACATGTTATAAAATAAATCTTTTTTATTAAAGTAAAAAAAAAAGGGGCAGAGATAGGTATTTGGAATTGCAAACATACGAGGTGCTCAAGTTTAAGCAATAAGAATGTAACTTCACAAGTTATTCTGTGGTCTGCCCACCATGGTCTTGTTTAATTTTATGTTTTATGGTTCAGGTTGAAAAGTTTACTGTTTGCAGGTATCTCTATTCTGAATATAGTCTAGCTTGAGTACGTGGCAGCATTAGGCACAGCTTAACTACATAATGCTGGACTGACTCAGCTTCACAGCCGCATAATACTACAGCATCACATACTGCGCATGGTTCGCATTTGCATCACCTTTGTTGAATTCCACACAGTGGTACGGCGACTCTGGAACACACTTCGCACAGACATACAAAACTTGCGTAGCACTGTTTATAAAAACTTTACCTGGTCTCTTTATGGTTTATTACTTACTTAACACGACAGCTAGTCACTTCAGAGTTTATCTCAATTTCTTTCTAAACAGAAAAACCTGATCACACACAAATGTTTCTGTGCTAATTATATGTTAACAATTAATACCACATATCAAACTTAAAAACTTTATTCCAGAAAGTTGGATGTAGTTATATAAAAAAGAACCAAACCACATAGTAATGAATTTCCTATATTCCATTTTTCTTGTATTTTGTTTTGTAGTGGGATTTTTCTTCAAAGTTTAATTTTAATAGCAATGAAATATGTCATGTATGTACCCACAAAGGAACCAAGCACCTAGATCACCTTTACCAAAATATTCAGCAATAAAACATTTGAATGTGGGTTGGTTTATAGGCCTTATTGTCTTTGTATAACCAAAAATCTTTGCCAACTACATAAAGAAAAAAAAACGTGTGGGGTTTTTTTTTTTGCATTATTACATCCAAACGTAAATCTGAAAAATAACCACATAAGGAAAAGAGTAAATACAGCAACTAGACTGCCTATTAAGAAGTCTCAGAGAACTAAATATGATATGCAAAGGACACCAATAATTGCATTTTTCTAAACTTAAATAAATTTTTTGTTTATGATCAACAGAATATACAAGTAGTTCTAGATACAAAAATAAATATATTTGCAACACACCACAACATTTATATCTTACATTTACCTTTTGATAATGCCTTGTCTTCCTCCATTACATCATGAAACACATTCTGAATATAATATATAACAAATTAAGGAAAAGAAACAGTTAAATTTACAATAATTAAATGATACAAAACCAAAATAGGTTCATCACACATTAATCTAACATAGTAAGTTTTGGTAAACAATAAGGTTTATTTTAATAAATGCAAAATATCACATGTTACCGTTCACACTGATGCAAATATGCAGATTTTTAATCATACTTTGAGCGATTCCACTCCTGGTTAGGCCAGTTCTGACGATTTTGGTAGTTACCTCCACGATGAAAGTTGGCAGTCTTGAGTTCCAAAATTCTCTCATTGGCATCAAGAAAGTATGACAGCTTGTCTGAACATTGCATAGCAAGTGCCTGGACACATGTCTGTATCCTGTGGCGCATAACTAACAGCTGCTTTGTGTCGTCCACCAATGCTGTTATCACTTCATCTGCCACCATTCTGCTAATCTGTGCATAAACCTCGTGTAGCTCCATTTCAAACATGCCCGAGAGATAATGTAGGGAGATGCTGTCATAAACGTTACCATATGTCAATAGGTAGGTTTGCAACGTTGCCTTTTTGATCAGCTGCACCAAAGTATCGTGCATCTTCTCTGCATTGTGAAACATAAACCAAACCTTGACATTCATCTTCTCATTAATTACGTAATCAGTACAAGCGCGCCAGTCCCCATTTCTTAGGGACTTGGCAGCCGCAACCACATGTTCACGCATGGACTCTGGTGGTCCAGTTAAGGACTGGCGCTCACTGGAACGGAGCAGCTGGTAGAACACTTTGGATATCATTCTACGGCGACCATCGAACTCGTGTGCTGACATGTAGGGCACTTCGATGAGCATCGCAGAAACCAGGTACACACACTCCAGGAGATCTAGATTGAAGTGCATGTGGAAGGGCATCTGTCGCTGTTTCTCCAACACCTCTCTCTCCCTGTTGCGCTCATATCCTCTCTGCATGATCAAACCCTGACCAAGCAGTTCTTTCGTCTTCCCAGAGCTGACCAGCTCTGTTAGGCAGTTGTGGGCTTCACCCACATCTCCCCGGCGGAATGCGCACAAACCCAGCTGGGCCATTGTGCGATTGTAGACTACCTGCGTGCCAGAGTCAGAGAACTGGATTGTCTCCTGAAGGTGAGACATGAGCAGCAGGTCTCTTGCTTGGAACCAGTTGTCGTGGAGAGCATGGTGAAAAATGTGGTGCAGGATGGCATGGGCACGCAGGCGACCAACATCATCATGAACGTAAATAAACTTGCACAGTTTGTCCATCACTTGAATGCTAGTATCAGCATCAGCAGGTATCTCCCCTTTCTTCTGTTTCATAACGTTTTCATCAAACTTGTAATACAAATGTTTGATATTTATCAGGTAAAAACGACAAAGTTCCAAACCAGTGTTAAATCTCTGTAAATACTTCTCTACTTTTCTTATAAGTTTAGTAATCAGTATTTCATCCTTCAAGCGGTTTACATACGCATGACTATGTTGGTCACATTCTTTTAGAATCTTAACAAATTCTCCATCTAAACGCTCCAAAATTGTAAGAATACAACCACGAATCAAATAAGGACGTTTCTCAAATTCTTCCCGGTCATCAGGAATGTTTTCCTGAATCCAAATATCCGAATCGGACAACACCATGTCCAAAGTAATATCGTATTCATTTAAAAGCTTTGACCAATTCTCTGGTTTCATGGCATCTAAAACCTTTGGGTTGTAGTCGAAAAGTGATGATATTATTACCAGTTTGATTTTTATAGCAACGGCAATTCCCAAATTGTTGGCTTCAGCGATATTGAGAAGCTCATTAAAGAGTTTGATATGTTCGAGACGGTCAGTGCGTTTCTTCCCACGAGCTGAGAACATTTCATTTACCTTGTTAACAAGAACATTTGTAGTTATCTCTTCATCTTTAGAAAATAATGTGTCTTTCTCCATATAAGCACCTCCACCACTCTTGACCATCTCCCATTCTCCATCACTCTGACCTCCTTCAGCTTTGCGTTGTTTGCGGTCTCTCTCTCTCTTTTCTTTTGTTTTTTCCTTCTTGTCTTTTGCCTCATCATCCTTTCCTTGCCTCTTGAGGAATTGTTGCCTCAGATTAGTATACTGTTCTGAATCGCTACTTTCAGATTCAGTGCCTGATGAACCCCAATCTATAGAACCATTATCATCATCATCATCCTCAAACTTTTGCACAGTTTTACCAGGAACAGTTAATTCTGGCTCAACCAATTTGTTCAACTGTGGTTTCACTTCTAATTCATCATCAGCCTCACTCTCTTCAATTTCATCAAATTCTTCCTTAAATGTAGTTAATTCATCTTCAAATTCTTTTACGTATTTTCGCAGCTTCTGCCGCAAGCATGCCAGGGACTTGGAGTTCGTTTTGGACATTCGTTTCCTTCCTTCCTGATCAGCCCACAAAGTACTGACAAATGATTCCATCTCGAAAAGGCAACGCAAATAGAATTTAGGAGTGCACCCACTCTCTTCAACAAGGAATGAGGCAGCCTTTGCATAAACACGCATTAGATCCTCAAATGAAGCCAGCATGCTTATCATGTCTTTGTTCTTCTTGAAACTTTGGATGTTGTTGATGATCCCAGTGATCTCCTCGTAACGCTTCTCCTTGACTGGCCGTGCCACACGCTTTGCATCATCTTCATCATCACTCAGTGCAAAAGCAACAACCGGTTTACGAGGGCGTACTTCTTGCTCCGCTTCTGAAGAGGTTTCGCTGTCTGAATCTGAGCTTCTCGCAAAAAAACGACTCATGGTTACCAACTTTGAAGTAACTGTTAGCTGAAAACAGAGAAAAAGTGCATTATAATTAAATTTAACCAAAACAAATTCTGGCACTTCTTTTAACTTATTTTATGCAAGAAAATTACAGCTACAAAAATGTTAATACTAAGGTTACCCAAAACTTACATTTTAAAAATAAAATATATTCAATATTGGTTTTTCAAGCAAAAAAGCTTACAATAATTTTACATGCATGAGACTGCACAATATTCTTTACTGTTGTTTTGTGTTTCTCAATACACTATTACCTGCACCTATAGAAGCTATAGGCTAAGAACTGATATAATGGTATCACATTATACCTAGAGCAGTTTTCAGTAGTACAAGCAGTGATTCTCTCCATTTTATTAAGTTTTAAAAGCAAATTCTTATTAATTAATAGCTCTACAACCAAACATTTTAAGGTATGGCTTCCTTAACTTGTGTCTCACTAAGTCGTTCATTACTGGTAATGACAAGAGTAATATATAGTAAGCTGTATACTGTTCTTCCCAGAATTGTGCTCAATGACTTACAGTTACAGAACTAAAGGTAAATGCCCAAGATGAGCCATCTCTGTCAGCCTATTCCTCCATAGAATCTCGTATGCTGGAGATGACTCAGGAGTTCAAAAAACAGCATGGATGGTGAATAGGTGGAATGAGCTCTCGTCACCCCACCCCCCTGCCATGAGGAAATGTGGCATGCACCTGCTTGAACATGAGCAAAAATGGTGCAGCTCCTGATAGTAAAGCTAAAGTTCTACTGGTTTCTTTACATTAAAGTCCTGCAAGTAGCTGCCCAGATGTGAATTGTAGCCTCAAAGACCTTGTAGGACCTAACATGCACAGGTAAGTGGGCAGGTGGCCTCTCCCACAAGATGACATGTTCTGCCTTTGGACTAGGGTGGCCAACTTTTTCGAATTTGCCATTAGGGACATGTCCAAAAACTCTACACACATCTGACCCCAATTAAATTTTCAAGGGAGACACTCGTACCAAAAAATGTGATCAATGAATTTTATATTGAAATCAAAATGGTTATTACTAAAGCCATGCTAAGTAATATGATGAAATTAAGGCTAGTTAACATGCTGTAACTGAATTCTGTTCACTAGATCCTTGTTCTGTTAAAAAAAAAAAAACTGGATACTCGTGCATTTATTTGCAGTTTGAATTTTACGTCATACATGTTATTTTGCACTATGACTAATCAGAAGGCATAAAATAATTGCTTTGGCATTTTTCACAACTGCATTCGCACATTCTTTATTGCATGTAACTACTACTTGCCATGATTGGGCCACAGTGGTGTAGTGGCTAGAGCACTCACCTCCCAACAAGGCAAGCTGGGTCCAATTCTTGGTGGGGTCACTCCCAAATTTTAGCACGTGGAAATTGTGCTGGACGATGCTGCTAGTCATCTGGGTTTTCTAGGAGATCTGCAGTTTCCCCCTATCCTTGCATTCTGGTGCTGCTCTACATCCATCACACTCAAGCACACTGCAAAATGTGGACACAACAGGTTTATGGGCAAGGTTTCGTAACAAAAAATGCAATGCTTAGGATAACTTTAAACATGGCACAAGAAGTACTGCTCTCGCATCCTGGACCCATAATCTAATAAAATTTTTGGATACTGTGCAATAGAATAACATTATGAACATTAAACACAGATCAAGCATTGACATCACAAGTCTTTTATTACATGGTCCCAACTGTAACAAAACACACATACCCCTGAGAGTGTAGTAAATGCAGGGTGTTACATACACCTTCAACAACTTAGCAAATGAAACTCAAAAATTTTTTCACTTCACTCTATTAAAAACTGGCATTAAAAAAGTCTTCTTTAATTATAGTTTTTAAGTGCTGCATCAGTTCCAGTACTTGTACAAAAAACTTTTCTAGTAGTTCTGATTTTTATATGCTTTCTAGACAAAAGAAAATACTTTCAGTAATTTTGGTACTGAAATGAAACTTTTCTAAGAAAAATAATGGTACTAAACAATTGACAGAACGTACTGCTTTTGAAAACAAGTCTTAAGCCTGAACAGTACAACTCGTATCTGAAAGGTTATTTCTATAATAATGCTTAGGCTGTAAGAGTATTTGGTAGAACAGGAAATTTATAACCTAATGCGGGTTAGAATTTTTGGGCAAGTTTAGTATATTTACAATATTCTGAGCATCTATGACAAGAATCATTATCATACATACTGATCACTGAAGTATATAATAACTCTACAATGGCATCTATATAGAGCGTCCTTAAATAAATAAAGCTTATTTTATCATACCTGTTTTAGATTACTCCAAACTCAGTTTTGTATTACAGTGTAGCAAGCTGTGATTGAAAACAATTCTGTTCTAGAATATAGTACTGTGTAAAATGGCACAGAACATTTCATGTTAATGATCATTTGAATTGAATTCGTGCCCATAATGTGATTTATTATTAATAGCACACCTCCAGTTAAAAGATATCAGATTCAATTTATTGTATTTATAGAAATTATAAAAATGAAAACAGACAGGAATATGATGAACACAGACTACTGAAAAATAAAGCTGGAGTTCCCATCTGCAAAGAAAAACAGATACAATTCTAGGAAAGGAGCTGAGTCCAATGTATCTTGCTAGAAAAATTTACAAATAAAAAATGACGTAGAAAATGGCCAAAGAATGCCTTTGAGATAGATATGGATTCATTAGGCACCTTTCTGAACCTCTTGAACACAGCATATTTTGGTGGGAGAAGAACCAGTTTGCCAGATGTCAGTTTATAACACATCAACAATTTCCACAGTACAATCTGAAAATTGCTACTCCTAAATATTTCTTAATATTGTAAGACATAATATTAATAATACAAACATACGAATGAGTGAAATCAAGCTCTGATATAGTTTACTCGAGGATCTCCCATTTCCCCCGCCCTTGCATTCTGGTGCTGCTTCATCCTCACTTCATCAGCTCTCGAGATCTCATTTAGAGCAGCCCAAATCTCTCAACTCACTTGCGGCCATACAGCCAAAATGTACGCCAGAATAGCCCAATGGCTCGGTGTTGGGCAGCTGTGGTGTCATATTGCACAACACATCAAGAGAATGGCACTTTTCCTCTAGCCCTCCAAGACAGACCACCATGGAGAGGACACTCCAAGGTGAGGACGCACAACACCTCTTTTTCTATTACTATGCATTGAAAAAATTATCTAATATTTTGTATTAAAACAAACTAAAACCAAGCAATTTTTAGACATTTAATGTGATAGTAAAATATATGAATTTCTTTACACATTTGATAGCCTGTAGCTTAGGAGCCAGAGTTAACTAAAATATTAAACACATGTTTAGTTGAATACTAGTAAGTTACCTGTCCAAAATTTGGAACTTTAAACTGATCCCGCTTAAAAGTAGTTTGACCCTGAAATCCATACGTTTATTGAAAGTTGCAACTTTAGAGACAAAAAAATGCAGGAAAAGCTTGCAACCCTGTCTTGCCTTTTCATGGCCGTAACCCCCTAATGGCCTTAGTTCTTATGGGGAATGATGCACGAAAGCTGTGCATTTACCTAATTCTTGTAACAAGTGTTTCAAAGGATATTTTGAAATTTTTGGCAAAACAATACAAATAATTAAAAGAAAAAAACACCTTACATTGTACATATTAACTGCCTGGTTAATCTCGGAGCCTGATAGATGACACAAAGAATAACATATTTCTTATCTTCCTCGGTGTTCTGAGAATAATAAAAGCAGTAAACAACTATGTAAGCAAGTGTTCAAAATTATTACTCAGTCTTGATCAAAATTATTTATATTTTGCTGTGTCAAAAATTTTGATAAACCATATAAAAAAGAAACTGACTACGAAAACTGGGTAAGAAGCTGCTTTCATGCACCACTCTCCTTAAATTAGAATTGCCAGTTTGTGGTTTCAAGCCATTCCCCTTCAGCAAGTCTTTGAAACTGCTTATCTTGCAAGTTTTTGGCCAAATTTGAGTCCTTTAACGTCCTAGTAGCTAAAACATCTTTTGATGTTTACGCACCTAATGCAAGAGTCCTTTCCATTTTTCAACCAGTAAAAATCATACAACATATTTTCTTCAAAACCCCTACAACTCACATTTTTGTATACCATGGCGCTAACAGAAAAATAAGCCAAAATCCAATATGGTTGCTAGTATATATATAATTGTAAAAAAGAAAATCTAAATCGTGCAACCCCACAAATATGTTGCCAAAGTGGCTCGATTAATTCCTGTATGTTATGACTCCATGAACAGTGGAATGGTGCTGTTTGCCACAAATTAAGCACAAAAAGTGATAAGTTAACTCCAAAATCAGGCTTCCTTCACAATCCTTCACAGCTGCCCAATTCAAGTTGCACAAAATGCCCAATATTCAGCAAATACCATGCCCCAGTAACTGGGAGAACTGAGATTTCAAAAGTCATTCTTTAAATCACCTACAAATAGGGTAGCAAGACATCCAGACACGACAGTATTTGGTCTCGCTTGCACTACTCCCAACTTGCTGTTTATTCAGTGTGATCACGTGCATCCCAACCCCAGTGGTGATTGAATGCTAAAGTGAACTACCAGAAACAAGTAGACCGGAGAGTGTGATAGGCAATTAGGAACTTATTCCCCCAAATTAATATAACTATTTATGAAGCTCCTCTACAGATGTGGAGTGATTGACTTTAAAATAAACATATAATTTTATAATCTGCACATCAATAAATTAAAATAGTAAATACTGAAATCTAATTTTGACTTCCATCCTTAGAGACCCCAAAGTTTCCTTTCTGTAATAAAATTCAGATTGTAAAAAAAGAAACTAAAATTAACTTTAAACAATATATCTTAATTCAGCATTATATCTAATGAGCACCTGAGCACCCAACAGGTTAGAACATCCTGCTGAAAAATTGTTATATAACTGGTTCTATCACATTGTGCATAATTAATTTAGCTTTTTTTTTATGTGTTCTTATAAAAATAAATTATAAAAATAAATTGTAAGACATGATATTTTTGATGTAGAGATGTATCTCCATTATGGTCTAATGGGGCAATTTTGGCCATATTCCAAATAACCAGCACCTGCATTCGCACTCCATCCCACAATTCCTTAACCATTTTTTAAAGGTGATTATTACCGCTGGGTAACATACCAAATAGACGATCATTCAGCAAAACCCAACATTCAAAAATACATTCCTTAGTTCTTGAGTGCCTAGGCATCAATTTAACATATCTTACACCATAATGTACACATTTACAGGATTAGAAATAGCTTTTCATTAGTAATAATTCTAGCAAAATAACCTTCACTACAAGTTGCACAAAAAACCTTAGTTACCCAACACCACCCTTCTATGATTTTTCTTTATTGGCTAATGGCTTAACATGGGTAAAATTTTACTTTAGGGGCTTTTCTGAAAATAAGAAAAAAAACTCCAGAAAGTGGTATATTTCGACTCTANTAATGCAAGAGTCCTTTCCATTTTTCAACCAGTAAAAATCATACAACATATTTTCTTCAAAACCCCTACAACTCACATTTTTGTATACCATGGCGCTAACAGAAAAATAAGCCGAAATCCAATATGGTTGCTAGTATATATATAAAATTGTTTTGTAAAAAAGAAAATCTAAATTGTGCAACCACACAAATATGTTGCCAAAGTGGTTGAATTAATTCCTGTACGTTATGACTCCATGAACAGTGAAATGGTGCTGTTTGCCACAAATTAAGCACAAAAAGTGATTAGTTAACTCCAAAATCAGGCTTCCTTCACAATGCTTCGCAGCAGCCCAATTCAAGTTGCACAAAATGCCCAATATTCAGCAAATACCATGCCCCAGTAACTGGGAGAACTGAGATTTCAAAAGTCATTCTTTAAATCACCTACAAATAAGGTAGCAAGACATCCAGACACGACAGTATTTGGTCTCGCTTGCACTACTCCCAACTTGCTGTTTATTCAGTGTGATCACGTGCATTCCAACCCCAGTGGTGATTGAATGCCAAAGTGAACTACCAGAAAAAAGTAGACCAGAGAGTGTGGTAGGCAATTAGGAACTTATTCCCCCAAATTAATATAACTATTTATGAAGCTCCTCTACAGATGTGGGGTGATTGACCTTACATATAATTTTATAATCTGCACATCAATAAATTAAAATAGTAAATACTGAAATCTAATTTCGACTTCCATCCTTAGAGACCCCAAAGTTTCCTTTCTGTAATAAAATTCCGATTGTAAAAAAATAAACTAAAATTAACTTTAAACAATATATCTTAATTAAGCATTATATCTAATGAGCACCTGAGCACCCAACAGGTTAGAACATCCTGCTGAAAAATTGTGATATAACTGGTTCTATCACATTGTGCATAATTAATTTAGCTTTTTTTTTTATGTGTTCTTATAAAAATAAATTGTTAGACATGATATTTTTGGTGTAGAGATGTATCTCCATTATGGTCTAATGGGGCAATTTTGGCCATAATCCAAATAACCGGCACCTGCATTCGCACTCCATCCCACAATTCCTTAACCATTTTTTAAAGGTGTTTATTACCGCTGGGTACCATACCAAATAGACGATCATTCAGCAAAACCCAACATTCAAAAATACATTCCTTAGTTCTTGAGTGCCTAGGCATCAATTTAACATATCTTACACCACGATGTACACATTTACAGAATTATAAATAGCTTTTCATTAGTAATCACTCTAGCAAAATAACCTTCACTACAAGTTGCACGAAAAACATTAGTTACCCAACATCACCCTTCTATGATTTTTCTTTATTGGCTAATGGCTTAACACGTTTAGATTTACATTAACATATATATAGTTCATTTATTCCCCACCATATATACGTAAACAGCATAATCACCAAAATGTATAAGTGACTAATACCAAGGCACTTCATATGAGGGGGTTATGGACAGAGGATAACTTTGGTAATGTACTAGATCCACGTGTAATCTAATAGAATAGCAGACAGCAAAATAATAATACGGAAGCATTATGATTAGAATTAAAACCTATAGCTATTATTTTATATTAATGTTTAAATCCGCCCGATTCACACAAGGGATTGGAAGTGGCAAACTACAACAATAAAACACTGAAAAACAAATTTGATACTGCCGAACACCCCGTAATTTTTCGTAAAAAAAAAAAAATAGCACATATGCGACAGTTCTAAACTTCTGACTACTTAGACGACCTTCCTAAAATAAAAATAATAAAAATATGGGAAAACTCGCCTGTAAAATAGCATCCTAGAAAGACCGCTTATTTTATGGATACTGTATGACCATCTCGCCAACAACACAATAAACATATAAATTCAGTACCAATAAAATTGGCATCTTACGTACCTTTTTCGAAACACGAGCAGTTTACCTCGTTTATCTCCCACAAAAGCGCCTCTAGGAGAAATAGGCGCAAACTTCATAAAGTAATTCGAACCGAGTACGCATGTTAGGCAACTGAGAAATTTAATTTTCCCGTTCGTTATCTTAGTAAAAGAATTTCTGCACTATTGATACCATTGTTTGGTATACTAATCACAGAACATACATTTGCCGATTTCCTCCTCATATGTATTACCTGACTGTCGTTTACAGCTATTTAATATTGTATTTGACTGATTTACAATTTTGTACAATGGAATGATTAGTAACACTGGGGTGAAAAGAAACAAAATTTCAAATGAAGTTTGAAGTCGTCGGATAGAATAATAAATACAAAGAATAAACTGTTATTATTTTTTGTAGAAAAAATTGCACACACATTTTCTCGATTTGTCTTTCAGTCAGAACCTTAATATTTTGTTTTGAAGTTTTTTTTTTTCACCCCACTGTTGCTAATCACCTCATTTTACAATAGCCCTCACGATTTCTGAAAATCACCTGTCTACTTGTGTTTAAAACAAAATAATTTACAAGAAATATTGCTGTTACTAACATTGATGCATTCCATTTTTGTTGTATTAACTTTAATATTTAAATTCCTTTTAAACACAACCGAATCATAAGCGCCGTTATGGCCCTGGGACCAATTCCAGACAAACTTCAATGACAAAAGATATACCGCATATTCGAAAATTCACCAGCGCATAAACCGATGAGTACCGCACTTTCTAAAATTACTGTTTCGGTCGAGTCTGATTGAACCGATTGATCAACCAGTTCAACAGGCTTGAAAATTCGGGGAAATCTGCTAGATATGCACCAAATCATCAACCAATGGATTTTTGAACGCTATCTCTGAAAAATAAAAGTTAAAACACCCACAACTCATAATTTTCAAGCAATCCAAAATATACTAATTTAATCCGGACATCAAGTTTTAAAAATGCGCGACGAAAAATTTCGAATTTGAGAGTAATGGCATTAATGTGTGTCGGGGAAAAAGACAAAATTACCGCTAGAAATCAACCTGATGTTCAAAAAAGCCTCAACCGGTGTACACCGGTGTATCAACCACTGGTGGCTCCATTGAACAATTTTCGAAAACACTGATAACAGTATATTGTCAGAAATGAAGCTCATCAAAGTTAAATGATGTCATGCTTCCTATGTCAGAATTTCTCCTATATTCATGAAATAAACAGTAAAGATGATGGACATGCGAGAAAATTGATCTAACGCTATGTATAGGTTTGTTCGCATGGTATGTTCGCATGGTATGTTCTTTCTACTACTTCTGCTCTTTTCCCGCTGTTTCTCGTTCATTGCTGTTCGTGCTACTGGAAGCAATTTTTTGGTTTGTTGTTCACATGGCAGGAGCACTTCTCTTACTGCTCTTGCTCACTAAGGTAGAGCAAAAAGAGTAAAAACGACCCTCCCCAGAAAAAAAAACTGTTAAACGACTGCGCATAAGATACTTTGGGAATCTGAGATAACATTTGTTAGGAAAAATATTAGGTAAGTCAATTTAGTACAAAAAAAAAGCCCCAAACCTAGGACATATTCTAACAAAAGACATGTGAGCGATTTTTGGCATAACTAAGTGTACTGATCTACAGAAAGAAAGTTTACCACAACCTGACTACTGACAGAGGGTTATTTTCAAGTTGGCCCCTGCTAAGCTCGAAAATCGACAAAACTGCTGTAACTTTGTTATTTTCAAGCATCGAACAATTATTTTTATATAAAAGTTATGGTTTTTATGGTCAACGAATTCATTTCTACCAATAAATTTGGCCCATGGATTCAAAAATAGTGGCCAACAGTAAACAATGTAGATAGATACAATACATGTTATTAGGTCAAAGAACACCAATATTAAGTTGTTTGTTTCTATTAGGTCAAATAAAATAGAGCAAAATGGGGGTAAAAAAAAGTCACTCCTACATTTTCTATTAGTCCTCATCACTGACCCTCATCAAACACCTGGTTGTCACAATGCATAAATTGACATGAGCCACATAGAGATTTGCTTGGAAGTCTGTTAATTCTGCAATTGCGATTTTACTCCTGCAACCAGTTTTACAATTGCAGTTGAAAGAAGATGTTTGGGATGAACAAATGATTTGGCAGTGACGATGATGCAGGAGGATTTATGGCCATCCAGGCAGTTTGCTACGCGGCACGTCCACTGCATCAACAGCACTAGTGTAGCTGCAGAGCACCGCGAGTGCCGACACGAGTGCAGTGCGTGTGTGTCAAAGAGCAGATCAGTGCAGCACAACTGCATATCCCTCTTCAACCACGGGCAATTGAGGGTGCATAAAGGTAGACCCAGCATATATAATTTGTAGGGCAATTTCAAAGCAAGTATTTGAAAATAAAGAAAGTCACACTAAGAGTGTAAATGTACAGAGACTAGCATTTCACTGTTTTAATTTTATAATTCTCAAATTCACATATTTTTCACCTCGGTTGTTTCACCCGCATTTCATGTCATGCAAGTATAAATTGTAACTGCTTTTATTCAGGAAATATAAGTGTATTTATTTTGTCAATTTTTCATGCAAGTGTTAATGTCTTCTAATTGTTGCAAGTTACAGGCAAGCAAAAAGTAGTGCATGCGAGTAATGTGCTGCCATAGTTCGTGCTGCGCATGCTCGCCAGATTCAGTAGCCATCAAGTGTCTCAAGGGGTCGGCATGCGCTACATAGCACTCCAGGTGCCTTCACATTTTCATGCCACTCACCTTTAGCTGCAATAGTCTAATGTAAAGTACCATAACCTATTATTTCTGCACCCAGAGACGCTACCCCGAGTAGCCGCAACGCCCGGGTAAGCTTACTGCACTAATAATTCACTCTAATGCACAAATGTGTATTTTTCGCAGTCTTACCTATCTGGAAGGCAGTAGGGTAGAGTCAGTATAAGCAGCAACAATTGGCACCTCCTGCCAATGGTGTCTGGCACCTAGTCGGGTATCCAAATACACAAACCACCTAACAATGTTTTTCACCGCCCCTCAAAAATTCCCTTAACCCAACACCACACAGCCAACAGACGTTCACGACTTTTTTCGTGTATCATAATGCAAAGTTGCCAAATAACTTGTACTGTTGCCACTAAAAATAACAGCCATCACATGAGTGCGAAGACTTACTATATAAACAGTTGCACAGAAATTAAGGATACAATCAACATTTAAAGGTTTTTTTTACCAACACCATAAATATGCGAGGTGGAAGTACATCCTGTGAATTTGTAAATAAATAACAACTGTACACATACCTCACTGCCGAGAATAGACTTTAAGTTATTGATGTAATAGGTACAATTTCGGAATGCCTTTTGACAGATTATCCGATTTAAAATACAGTGGTTTGCCATTAGTTTCGATGTTGTGTAGAAGCGAAATTGACAGGTCAGTATCCTCCTCAATGAGCATGGTGAATGTTCCTGTGCACTGTTAACTCAGGCCTTTGTAATGTCCACATCAGCGCCACCATCCTCTTGAAAAACCATACAGCCTCTTGTCGCCATTTCATGAATTATTATTTTATTTAGTTGTTTTTTACATCCCATAGAAAGGAATTCTTCCTGCTTTCCTTCTAATTCAGTATCAATGGTGATGTGAACTATTAGATAATGGATGCTGTGGTGCTGTCTTTTATCTATATTATCCTTTATTGAAGAGCCTTCGTCATATCCATCGAACACAACAGTTGCCAACCCATAGAGTTTAATTGTAAAGTCTGTGTGTGCCTTGGCTATTGTACAATACGTATATCCCTTTTTCCACTTCAGCTTGCATATAGAGTAACCTCGATCAATAACATATATTTCCGTATATAGAACATCATCTGATGTTGTTTCAATTGATACTAGATTGTTAAAATAATAATCAATGACATGAGCTAATTGTGGTTAATAGACCTTCCTCAGAATGTGGTTGTCCTCAAAAAGTGATGTTGGGTATGCACTGTGCTCATACCTCATCACCTCCTCTGTATCTAGTTGTCCTGTCCTGGAGACTACAACAAATAGCTGGAAGACTAAGCCAGGATCAATGTTTTTGCCAGTAGCAACCATGGCAGCAGTTGAACTAACTAGGGTCTTTTCTTTGTGGATCCTCTTCAAAGCGAAGGAAAATAGAAGTTGTCCACACATTCTGTGTACTAAGCTCCTTCCCACTGACTCGTACTCATGCACATTGACATCTTCTTTCGCCACAATACCGTTGATGCTATTTCTCAATGAGGGGTCAGCACAGAAAGGCGAACATGAATACGGTTTTCATATATTTTCGAAATTTCTAAAGTGACCCTTTCAATTTGACATGTTGGGGGCTCCAGGGTTTTGATGACGGTCCCCACCTTATCACACATAACAGATTATGTTGGAAACTTATGAATTTGACCAACACCATAACTCAGTGAGCATGAGTTAGTGAAGGTCGTGTGGTCGATGGACCATGGGTCCCTGGAGTCCTCTGTTAGTTTGCAGTGCTTGTAGATGATTATGTTGCCAGTAACTCGATATACCTAGTGGTTTTCACTATTACATTGGTGAGGTTGTGAGCCACCTCACATGCTCTTACTTATACTTTTGTATGCTGAACGCGGGTGCAGAGCCCTAAATACACAGAGATGTTAAAACAAATAAAATGCTTACATTTTTTCAAGATGTTTACTTGTTTCTTGATGGGCATGCGCACTTATGCTATCACATACAATACATACGCGGACCAAGCACACGGTCTGCCAGTGACAAATGCGGAACAAAAATTGCCTAAGCCTTGTATGGTTTAAGTTGCGAATACAGTGTCATGCGTTAAGCCCTGGTTGAACTGCAGGGTTACAGACAGTCGACAGCTCAGCACGAAATAATTGAAAATGTTCCAGTAAGTTACGTTGCTAATTACGATTAAATGTTTGCAACAAATGTTTAAGGTGCCAAGGGAGTCAGCGTGGAGCGAAACTCATGTGCTGCCTGCCGGCCTAAGTTCTGAAGTCAGACTGAGCATCATGGTGTCGGCTTATGTTAAGGGTAGCCGAAGCCAGCACAAAAATTGGGTGAAAAATTACATTGAACCTCTCACATCTAAACAAAGTAGTACATAATAAAATTTCTTGGCAAATAGACAGTATGGTGACATACTCATATTTAATTATGAGATAATTAAGTTTGTGAATGTGATGTCACTGGGTATGTCACCACACTAAAGAAACATAACATAGAATTTGGAGCTAGGGTAGGCAGTCTGTAGTAACAAAGACACACATATGCACTTTCACACAATAAAAAAAATGAAATAATAAAAATTGACAAAATAACTATTTTAAAAATAGCCATACCACTTCCGGTAGTCTTAGCCAATGGGCAAGTCAAATTGTTCCAACCTGGGTAGGTTGGGTGACTCCATTTCTGAAAAGGGGTGTGGGAAGCCTCGCTCGATATACAATTTAATAAAATAATTACATTAAATTGATTGGCTACAGTGTTTGCCATACTTTTAATAGGTTCGGAATTATTTCCCCGTCTTTTAACTACACTCGGGGTCACATGCCACTATTTCCCTGGCCAGCAAGCCGGTCGATGTCGTGTCATTGGAGAAGATGCTGGTAGTCGCGGCGCGAGCTGCCCCAATGTTCCCTCCAATGAATGGTACGCCTGATACCACTTGTTATTTTCTCCCCAAGAGTTACCTCTTGAGGTAAATAAAGCAAGACGGTCATTTGAGCCACATAGTGTATGACAACGAGGCATGTTCATTCCGTTCTCGCAGACACATAATATCGTGCTCGGGGCCGGGTGTTCGACTCGGTCCGACGTCGACTTGGTGGTGTAAGTGACTGTGGAGGTTCACATCAAATGCCCCACTCTTCGGTGACTGCTTGATCCTGCAGTCCCCCCAGGTAGAACATCACACTGTCAGGCGCAAAAGGTGCTCAGTGGCTGCAGATGTATGCGTGGCCTCAGCTGGTATGGCCTGCATAATCGCAGCGTGGCACTGGCTGCTGCTAGCTAAGGGTCAAGACCCCGGCGGTGTTTTCGGACAGCATCATGCATGCAAGGTAAGGGGGTAGCCCCTATGCAAGTCGTGCATGCTGGGCGGTGTAGGAGCGAGGCCGCTTGGAGCTGTTACTGCTGCAAGTTCATGCGTGCCGACATGTCTGCGTGGGAGGAGTGTGCCCTGCAGTCAGGCTGCCTAGGCTGCCTAACCACCGCTGTATTGGTTGGCCCATGATACTGTATCAGCTGTT
>NQII01004450.1:159827-228048 GCA_002778355.1 Clitarchus hookeri
CAGCTGTTGAATGGCGCCTCGAAGGCATCGTGGTGCAGCTAGACAGGGAGTTTACCTGTGACAAAATCCTGCCCACAGGTGTCCCTGGTGGCTCATCATCGGCGATGTATTCGGAGGTGGGCATCACGATGTGGGGCATCGTGATTCAGCAGGCTGGCCTAGTCGGGTCTGCAGTGGCTGTTTTTTTATTGTGTTGTTTGATGGTGATTTTGAATTGCATGATAAATCAGTGGTATATTATGTCGTAGTAATAGATGCACGAACGCAGACATAAATAAACAAGATGTAAACACTCAACAAAGCATTGTACTCGTATAAGAGCGACGAGAGAATTGAGTGTAATCCAATACTTGCATGATAATAGATCGAGTTAGTTGCCACCCAGTAGCACTAAAATGAAATGAGCACACTATAAATGCAATTAAGAATTACTTAATTAGTGGTATAATTACCATAAACACTAATGAAAACTATGCTAAAACCCATAAACAAATGTTGCATTGGCAATGAACACTCGTCAAATTACATTAAAATAATAAATAATGTTATCAGAGCACTAGAAGAGCAATTAGGAATTTCTTGATAAGTAGTACAATTAACATAAACGCTGCTGAAATTTTATGTTAACACTCGTAAACAAAAGATGCATTGACTCTAAAGCATTCGTAAAAAACATGAGTCTTACACCATAAACAGTATTGCTTTAAGCACTATGTGCTACCACGCATTTGCATTCTTTTGTATTGTTAATTGTGTTAAATGTGAAAGTGCTCATCCATCATTTCTATTAGAATGTATCAACATGTCATCATCACCATCATTAGTTATAAGTTGCTGAAAATATTCAGTGATATTTCCAAATCCCCCATTCTGTTGTACACAAATACTGTGTAAAGCTGCCGGCATCAACACCATGATACTAGTTGCATTCTAGTGACCGAGTGGGGTGGATACAGTACGCGGACTCTCCGGGCCTTCATCAACTTCTTACTAACCATTGAGTATATTAATACCTAGCAATAATTTTGAATCGGAAATTTAATGTAATATCCTTGCCTGGAGAGTGTGCCACCTCACAACTTAGGAGCTTAAACGCACCTAAGGCGTATTTTTCACGTAAATAACACGTAAGCCTTGTGCCCTTTATGCCGCGTAAGATTTCCTCGAGTTGAAGTGGGGAGTAAACATGTAAATGCCTCTTCGGAGTGTGAATGGAATAAAAAAATATGTGTGAACATTCACCGACATCTTTATTTCTCGAGCTGCTTCACGGCTGCATTATTTCCATGATTTATCCACCTTCTGTATTATCTATAGACATTGAGAGGGCCTTAAACAATCTCTACACAGGAGTGAGTAAGGATTAAGAGCGGCTAAAACACCTCTCACTAGACTAGGCCCACAAGAATATAACAGAAATTCCGATGCTGGATCATCAGAGGGGGCCACATCTAAGGGTCGGTGAACACACGTCCCCCCATNGAATATAACAGAAATTCCGATGCTGGATCATCAGAGGGGGCCACATCTAAGGGTCGGTGAACACACGTCCCCCCACCCATGGGCTCGCTGGCCTAAGTCTCAGACCGCTAACTATCCATGTAACACCCATTTCTCTCTGATGTTCGACCAATCAACCCCATGTCAGAGGCATGTGAAAGTGGCGATGTTCAATGACCCACTGCAGTATGACATGGATGGCTTTACACACAGCATTTCATTGCAGGTACATGAGTACATTCTCGTCACTGCAAGCATGCAGCGATGCATTTCTTGAAAGTCAGACTGTACAGGAATCACTGACTGTGTTTGCTAGGCGAAAAAACGATCCTGTGCATCAATACCAACCGACCATGATGACGACTGAAAATCTCAATGTCATGGCACGAACGGATCTACCAGAGCATCGCAATCCATTAACCCTGCTAATACATAGTTTGATTAAAGAATTCATGTGCTCCAATATTATCCTGGACAGTAGCATGCACGAGAACCAGCACAAGCATCAGGATAATGTCGACTACGTGTTCTTGAAATAAATTCCGAAATTCAGAGGGAACTACCAGGAGAACAACACAATGTCCACGATGACGCGACTCAAAAGAACCAAAGTCATGCTACAGGTGTAACTGAACCTTGGCGTAGTCGAGGTAACCCAGGGCTGGTTGAGTGTATAATTGCCCGGCGCCATAACACAACTGAAGGTCGTTTGGTCGACGGGCCAGGGATCCCTGGAGTCTCCATCAGTTTGCAGATGATGTAATGTACTTACTGTTACAATATTTACACCTTATCATGAGACTGTACGCCGCCTTGTATGCCTGAAATATAATAGATAATTGTGGGTGGTACTACTAGGGGTGTATTACCCTATGTGTCCCGGAGGACATTNTCATGAGACTGTACGCCGCCTTGTATGCCTGAAATATAATAGATAATTGTGGGTGGTACTACTAGGGGTGTATTACCCTATGTGTCCCGGAGGACATTGAATATACTCACATTGAACTTTGTAAAGCGGTTTACTCACTGTGCTTGATTACATGTAAATAATGAAATAAAACGGACCCAGCACTTATGGCCTGCCGCTGACCTTAGCGTGAAAATAAGCGTGGTATTATGCAGATATGCGGTAGCGTTAAACTCTCTGGTGAGAGTGCGGGTGGTTCTCCCCTCGGAACAGCAAAGAAAGAAAACCAATATTTTGGTTAATTAAGTAACTATTGCAATGAAGTGATAACAGCCTAAATAACGGTAATCTCTGTCAGTTTGTTGATGAGTTGTCACGTACTTACTGTTGCACTTTTATATCTAATGACATGACTTTAGACCATCTCGAATGCCTGAAATATGCTAAAAAAATGTGGGTGATGCTACAAAGGATGTAGTACCCTGCAATAAATTGACACCAGTTTAACTTGCTAAAGCGGTTTATTCACTGTTCTTGCTACATGTGAATATGCGTGAATAATGCATGAAAATGGACCCAGCACTTATGGACTACCAGGAACCTTAGCGCAGTGGAATACATGTAATCTTATATTGATACCGCCATTGCGTTAAACTCTCCGGTGAAATGGCGGTTGGCTCTCCCCTCAGTATAGTAAAATGATAAAAAGGAATGGTTGATTTAATTAATAATTCTATTTTAGTGAAATGATTACAGCCTAAATGGTGGAACCGAGGGGCTCGCCAAGTGGCCGACCAAAACCCCCATTCTGGCTCGAGTGCTGAGGTGAACTGCAGAGCGAAATCGGCTTCCACCACATGTGATGAGAACCGCAGTCAAACACCAAATGACAAAACATAACATAAGCACTACGTAACTTCATGGCAATGGTTAAAAATAGTATAAATTAAATTAAGTACATTGGTGACACCTCCATTGATAAACAAATGTCTGATAAGATTGATGATGTGAAGTTGATGGGGAGTGTCACTGTACTAAATTACATGTTACAAGGATGGAGGCCTTTATAGGCAATCTCCCTTTTTGGAAACATTATTGCTCTTTTATAACCAAACATTTAATACACTATTATGATTTCTTCTGAAAAGTGCGTGTATTTCACTTCCTGTGATGCATTTGTATTTCATTGGCTACAAGGTTGCCAGGTCGCTGTCTCCTTAACAGATGGACGAGACCACCTGGACAAAGAGGTGTGGGTTTCCATGCTCGATTGCTCTTAATAAAATAAAACATACCCCTGTCTGAATCTGTGAATGAGATGATGTTGTTTGATGTGTTTAGAAAATAGCTGCAANTTTGATGTGTTTAGAAAATTGCTGCAAACTATGGGTAACACGTTACGGCACTTAGCACTTCAGCCTCGGCTTACAGGCCAATTCGACGCCACTTTGTGGTGTGTCACAACGTATTTTGTGGCGCAAGCTGCTACGATGTAACAACCAATTGCCCATGCGCCCAACGGCTGTGGCTTTGGGGCAAACACCATTTCGGATCGCCTACCTATTTATTAAAAGAGTTACCTCTTGTAATAAATAAGTAGTGCGATCTCTTGAGTTGCGTAATTATTGTTGGCAAGAAGGTGCAAGTTCCGTTCCTGTCAACCTGCAGTATGCTCTCTTGGCCTGATCTGGTTGGTGTGTCCCGGTGTAGCTGGTGCAGTTGATGTGACTGCGGCAGGCAGAATGGGTACATGGAGCCCCTGGACACATGGTTCACGTAAACCTCTAGCAAAAGGAAGGGGTAGGGTTGTGTAGGATGAAACCAAGAAAGAACCCTATGCAAACTGCAACCTTCCAGGTCAACATTTCCAGTAGCATAGAGGATGCATTACTACACAAGAACAGCCATCCATCACCGGAGAAAAGCAGGAAGATTGATTAAGTCAGCTGGATGTAATCTCCCCCGAACCATAGCAATAACTTCAAACTTGCCCCCAAAAATCACTACTGCAGCAGCTCTATGCAGAGCAATGTAAACCCAATGGTAAGTTTATAAGGTTACATAAAATGTTATGCGATAATAGATACAGCTGCATCTCACCTCTTTGTTGGGCCTGGATTTGGGGATGTAAGGATGTTACGGCCTCATAGTGAAGCTGTACAATTAGCAACATCAAACAATAGTGGGGAATCCAAGGGTTAAACAACAATCACTGTACGCATTCGCGACCTAGAGACAACCACTGTAGCACTCATAATTAATGAGCTGCGGGAAAACGTAATTCTCTGTCTCCCATGGTTAACCGATCAGAATACAACACAGAGCAAGCAGCGAGGACATTCGATTTTGTTGCTAGAGAACCTAGAACCATCTACATCCCAGAACTCGCCCTAGCAATGGTGCACCCAGCATCATGCTTGACGACCTGGACCACGAGGAACCAGCTGCTTACCATGAGGCAGTACAGCATGTGCTGGACGGAAGATGCGATTTGTTCGCAGCGACATATCTGTTGTGGCACACAAATTTCGAATAGTACAAAATTGAAGCTGACTACCAACGACTGATTTTCATTAAACCCCGAGGTTATCTTGCTCACCAGAGTGAAATATTCAAGGAATAAAATACACAAGATGATATGGAAAGGCATTGGTGCTCCTATGTGGATTTCTTTCCTATCAAGCAGGTCACTAAATCAGCACAGTCGCCCTATATCAGTGTAAAATATGCTTTAGGAATTCTGGTAAAAGCTGAAATCATATCCTCCTCTGATCTGCGGAGTGGTTACTTAGAGGTTTCATTATAACAGGAAGAATGCCACAAAACACCATCCACTGCACCAGATGAAAGGCGATTCCACTTCTGCAACAATGCCTTTTGGCTTAAAATGCACACCATCAACTGTTCAAGCCATAATGGTTCGAGTCCGTGATGGTCTGTTAGGGGACTTATAACTCGTCTACCTAGACAACATTGTCATATGGTCCGATATGAGGGAAGAACCACCTAGCCTTAGTGCAAGAACGACTCGCCATCACAAGATTAACATGCACAAATCACATATGCCGCCAAGGCAAGATCGGCATTGATTTAATAGGGCCATATTGTAGAAAAGGATATAAACTGACCAAGCAGCGAATCACTCAAGGTGATCGAGGAATATAAGCAACCCTGCATCAGAAACAGGTCCAGAGAATGTTCACTTGCTTAAATGGCTTATGGGGTACATACACGATTTTGCAGTATAGGCTGTTAACTGTAAAGTAAGCACTCTTGAGGAGCTAGTTACTTATTCCTTTTAGCCATTTTTTATCCTTAAACCACCCTTTTTTAATTAATATTGTCTTGTACATAATAAACAGTATGCGTATTCCACTTCACTCGAAAGTTAACGTCTAAGGTCAAAATAAAATTTATTTATTCACTATTATTTCAAATTAGAAGGATTTAAAAGTTTTAATTTTACAGTGAATAGCCTATAATAACAGCACCGTTCACCACACTCAGGTCGCCTGCTCGTGAGTTCTAGTGAAACGCCGAAGCATAAGAAAGCTTCCTGGAAATCATGAGCCATTTTAGGGAGTGCGAGGTGTTGGCACATCACGATCCCAGTCGACATTTGTATGTTCAAATGGATGCCAGGCATCAAGGCCTGTGTGTGGTCCTCTTCCAACTTGGCCAATGCTGTATAATTGATTACGGTAGCACGAATATTGGGCTTACTGAAAGACAATACAATGTCAACAAGAGGGAGTGCCTTGCAGTTGTATGGGCATTAAAGTGGTACTGTCCATTTCTTGAGTGCCAACGCTTCATGCTCTGCACCAACAATTGTGTTCAGGTGTGGCTGCACAACACATGTGAAGCACACAGCAAGTTAACCGGATGGTCAATGCTACTGCAGGCATATGACTTCAATGTTGAAAACGTACCAGGTGCGAAAAAATAGTTGGTAGACCTGTTGTCGCAGTCACCAGGTGACATGACCACTGCATATGATTATGAGGAATAAGAAGGGAGGCTCCATGTCCCCATCCATCAAGTCATGCAAGTAGCAAAATATCAGTTGTGCCCACCTGTGGTAACATTAACGTGATGTGACCAATCATGCTAGACAAACTTTGCCACATAGTAATCGCAGCTAAAACCACACGGAACACTGCACAAACAAAGATGACTCTATGTTCACAGAAGGTATATGACAGGTGGTATACGGTCGATGGTAGGCTGACAACCAGGCCAAACTGGTAACAACACAGAATGGGCACGGATATATTACACTTCTCACATGGAAACCAGTTTGCAGGATACCCTGGTGCCAAACAGACCATGTGTCACCTCCTACGTCATTTTCGCTGGCCTGGTGTACCGTGCAACATATGAGAATACATTCGCGAATGCATCTTATACAAACACAATAAAGCACACAGAGCAGATGGACAAAAACAACAGACGAAAACATCAAAGGAGTCTTTCGAGACAGTCGCTCTCAACATTATGGGCCCCTACCAGAGAAAAACATTGGTAAGCGCTTTCTGTTACTGGTTATTGACCTCTTCTCCAGTTAAAATGGAGGCCTACATTGTGCAGATGCGAACATGTGCAACATTGCCAAATTTCTCAACACTGAATAATATCCTTAGTGGCGATACCCTAACACACTTCATGTGTTGGGTTTACGTTTTGTGGGGCGCTAAACAAGAGGTAAGGATAAATAAAGGTAGTGAAAACCAGACTAGGTGCCAGACAGTGTCGAGATGAAACTGCGGATACACTCAGGGTCAAATGGCCATCCGCTCAGACATACACCGTTCTGTCGGTGATATAATATGGTTGAATCGCCCCTAATTGCTGGTGAAGTTAGGCCCCCTCGTGCCCAATACTTAGGTTGCGGAGTTTAGTAAACCTATTAAGCCTGATCCAAATGCCTTAAACGGTGATGCAGAATACTTTAAATGAAATGGTACACATGACTGTTAGAAATACACACTTGAATGCATGTTGTAGGGGACCCATGACCTTTAATACTATGTGGGCTGTGCTCAGAAACAGAAGCATGTAGTTGCAAACTAAAATGTACTTGCACTTTGCACTATACATTAAATGAGTTTGCAGTGAACTCGAGACGACACTGGCCGTGCGCCCACCAGGGAGGGTGTACGGTAAAATCACGCGAACGCATGTTGTCAAAGATTACTTTAAAATTATGCTTCCACGGGTGCTGATATTCCCATGGAAGAAGGGGTGGCATCTCTGGGTGCTGAAAACCTAAAGGTTCCTCTAAGTACTTACTGCTATTGAAAAACTAAATGATAGAGCAAAAACTTGAGGTGCATCTGGAGGGTGGTGTGATGCGACTTACCTCTTTACACTCTGTACAAAAACTGAATCATGATGGACGCACATAGCCACAGCATGGTGGCAATCATGTGCCAGAACAACTTGCATAATATATCATTTATATAAAACAAATACTTAACCCTTGCAAAAATAGCTCTCAAAAATTCAACAATATAAGTTAAACAGGGAATACTTGCAATAACACTTGGTTGATGGTGTGAAACGAGGTTGATGCTGTGAAATGAATACAAAGCGTTGATGAAAAAGAAAACAAAACACTTAAATAAAATTGCAACGGTGGCCCTTGCTTATTTCATGAAACCTTATGGCTTTTTAATTTGTTTTAAATTAACATTCATTTTGCCCTGCATATCTTCGCAAAATCCTCCATACAATCCCCAGCCCTTTCTAAGTCATTCATTACAGGTGATGGGGTAAGGAGGTTGCTGACACTGCTCTGCTGATATGTGCACTGCACCACACTAACTTGATCTTGCATGAGTGCTTTTGGCGCTAATGCATGCATGCTATGCGTGTTGCTGTAGTGGAGTTGGTCGTACAGTGTGACAGACTGTCTTAAGGATAGGATGTCGTCCTGCATCAATCTACCAATGATGCTGTCCGACAACTGAATACAGTTTACCGACTGGAATTGGCGGGATCTTCAAAACCCATAGTGCAGAGGAACCAACATCTGAAGTTACATTTAGGCCTCTGATTGGGTATGGACCACAATTCATGGGCTGAGCACCTGCCTCACACATTCTTTACCCTCTACCTGCTTATCAATGAGGTGACAGGTATGACACCAGTCTCTGTACTCCAAGGGTGTAAATAAGTTCTCCTAGTGAGTACAACTGCCCACTCCCTGCCATTACCACGACGATGTGGGAGCAGCCTGATGGTAGCAGAGCAGGAGAAATACAGTAAGTACCAAACACTTCCGAGATGAAATCTCTCAACAGGTCTTCCAGATAACGCTTCGATGTTGCCAGCTGTGCCTATCCTCCCATACCAAGAGTATTAGCAGTGACTACAGAAGTAGGAACAACAGCAACATGCCTCCACACAACTAAAAGTTACCTCGTCATGCACTGTTGGCCCAGTGTCAATCTGTAGGGACCACACATCGCATGGCGCTGCCTCCTACCAGCATACCCCACTGCATTGCTAAGAGCAGCCACCCACCACTTTACCAATGGAGCAGCCCCAGCAGGGTTTTTAAGACTTCCGACCTCGTAGGACAGGCCTATCGATTCCAACATGCAGCATCTGATTAGGTAGTACACGTGCAGATAGCGGCATGACACATGAATGGTCTCCCTGTTGGGCTGCATTTGAGCTCAACCTCACATCCCTCTCACGACCATTCATTGCAACATGCAAAACCAACAGTCCTGGCCTAACACCGTACCACAACCACCATCAGTGGCACATCCAATCAAGTGGGCCACATTTGACAGCTCTGTGGTCCAGATGCCAGTTGTTAGGCACATGTCCTTCAGCATCANTAACTTGATCTTGCATGAGTGCTTTTGGCGCTAATGCATGCATGCTATGCGTGTTGCTGTAGTGGAGTTGGTCGTGCAGTGTGACAGACTGTCTTAAGGATAGGATGTCGTCCTGCATGCTGCCCGACAACTGAATACAGTTTACCGACTGGAATTGGCGGGATCTTCAAAATCCATAGTGCAGAGGAACCAACATCTGAAGATACATTTAGGCCTCTGATTGGGTATGGACCACAATTCATGGGATGAGCACCTGCCTTACACATTCTTTACCATCTACCTGCTTATCAATGAGGTGACAGGTATGACACCAGTCTCTGTACTCCAAGGGTGTAAATTAGTGCTCCTAGTGAGTACAACTGCCCACTCCCTGCCATTACCACGACGATGTGGGAGCAACCTGATGGTAGCAGAGCAGGAGAAATACAGTAAGTACCAAATACTTTCGATGTGAAATCTCTCAACAGGTCTTCCAGATAACCCTTCGATGTTGCCAGCCGTGCCTATCCTCCCATACCAAGAGTATTAGCAGTGACTACAGAAGTAGGAACAACAGCAAGTAGGAACAACAACAGCCTCCACACCACTAAAAGTTACCTCGTCATGCACTGTTGCCCCAGTGTCAATCTTTAGGGACCACACATCACATGGCACTGCCTCCTACCAGCGTACCCCACTGCATTGCCCAGAGCAGCCACCCACCACTTTACCAATGGAGCAGCCCCAGCAGGGTTTTTAAGACTTCCGACCTCGCAGGACAGGCCTATCTATTCCAACATGCAGCATCTGATTAGGTAGTACACATGCAGATTGCAGCATGACACATGAATGGTCTCCCTGTTGGGCTGCATTTGAGCTCAACCTCACATCCCTCTCGCGACGATTCATTGCAACATGCAAAACCAACAGTCCTGGCCGAACACCATACCACAACCACCATCAGTGGCGCATCCAATCAAGTGGGCCACATTTGACAGCTCTGTGGTCCAGATGCCAGTTGTTAGGCACATGTCCTTCAGCATCACACTAGGCAGTCATGACGTAGCACACGAGAAGGCATCACCAGGTAGCGTAACGCCCCTTATCAGGATGTCTACTACATCCGATGCCATAGTGCCTCTCGAGTGTGATTGTGTGACTATTGTCTCCCTAAAAGCAGAGTAGTGCATCCCATTAGCGACCCCCAAATGCACCGAGTGCATCAGGCACACTACATCAGTAACAGCCAATAGCCTCGCTCTTGGTTTGGTTAGCAAGGCCTCACACATGTCAAAGTGACACAGGGAAAATTGTATCGAATGTCTATGATTTTGTAGGATTTTGTTAGCTTAATTTATTATCACGTAGTGCAGTCATATGTAGCTTTTTTTGTCAGAGTACTACTTTTATACCACTTCGTGCAAGTGTGTGGTGTTTCCAGCAGTCATTCGAATGTGCGCAAAAATCCGCAGTTACATAAGAAATGTATTGTGCAGGTAATGTGTAGTACACATTATATCCTGGTTTAGTGGACACTGGCGCGACACACTGAGTGGTTAGTTGGCATTCTGTAAATTATTTAATGCATACTAAGGTGCTTACACTGTCGCGCATTCGCTGTGTTTCTGAACTATGTATGTACATTACGAATGGTGAAATATTAAAGGACAGTCAAGTAGTAGATTTGCACTTCAAATTGGGTTGTTTCTCCTAGACATTTCCTTATTGGCTACTTCTAGTTCTTAACTATGATATTATTGTGGGTCTTGAGTTTCTTGGTTATGCACATGCGGCTGTGAATTTAGAATATTTTTCCTTTTCTTTTGGATTTATGCCTAACGTTAAAATAAGTTTGGACCACGAAGTAGGCGCTCACCTCTACGGAAAACAGCTTTGCGTCGTTTCCAGTTTTTCCATTAATGTTGTTGAGTGCTTGTCGCCTTTGCGTGAGGAATTCAGTGACTTCATTACTACAAGAATTGGGAAGAGTGATGTTCTAACATATAAATTTTCGCTTCTGGATGGCATTCCTGTACGAGATGGCCACTTCCGTTGTCCTCCACCTAAAATTACAGTAATTTCGTGAAATCATTCCAGGTTTCTACAAGCCGACATAAATATACCATGAACATCCGAGTATTGTTCACCCAGTTTTCTGGTAAAAAAAAAAGTGGGATAGCGATAGGTATAGGCTCGTGGTCAATCACAATTTGGTGGACCGGGAGATAGATCGCTTTCCCCTGCCTCCAGTTGACTGTGTCTTGCAACATCTAGGTCAAGTGAAAATTTATTCTGATTTGGTTCTTAATAATAGCTTTCATTAATGTTTCATTAATGTTCATTAATGTTTCAGTACGCCTGGAACCTGTACGAGTTTACCAGAATTCCAATGTACACTAATTTTGGGCGCAAAGCTGTTTGAATCATGTGTTGACCAACTTTAAATATGAAATTGGTTTTTAATTACATCGTTTAGGCTACTGTTGTGGTTATTTGACAAAATATGTTAAATTGCAGCTGTCAGTATGTATGCTCCTTGTCCTTTGTTTATTTTCCCCTCTTCTGACACTTTTTTTTCACCCAGATCTGGAGAACTATGGTGCTGAATGTGACCTCCACCGATCACCTGCTCGATTCGCTTTTGTGCACGAGTTTATCTGGTTCCTGCTACCTCTCTGAAGATATCCTCCTGTTTCTGGTGCCTGTGAAGCTGCCGGTTCACAAGGCGCTGAGTTATGCGAGTGTTGACCTAGACTTTCTGTGACACTTTCTGTGCGTCGGAAGCTGGACGTTCCCTAGGAAACAAATGTGTTTAGAATTTGAAACCATTAGCATTTTTTTTTAGTTCATCAATTAATCAATCAATGTATTATCAAGAACCTATGATGTGGGATTCCACTGGACTGGCATTTACGATGTGNCAATCAATGTATTATCAAGAACCTATGATGTGGGATTCCACTGGACTGGCATTTACGATGTGTGTGCTGTAACTGAACTGTATATGTTCTACACTTTTACTACTCTTTTTTTCTACTTCAAGACCTAAGTTCATGTAACTTGGAATTTTTCTTCTTGATTCTTTGTGTCCAAAGTGTTTGTTTGTGCACTTGTAATTTTTGTTCTTCTTCTACGAGTACGAGGACTGTTTTAGACTTGTTATTTGACATACTTTCAATCCAGGGCACCAGATTTTTAGAGGGGATGATTACGATGTTCGTAGTGCCAGTGTGCCCCTCGAGTCATAGATTTCTTATTTCGGTCACCACTCTGCTTGTGTCTTGATACCGGTTCCCCGACCCCTTCTCCTTCTCTACTGGCTCTTTGCCATTCCCCTCTTTTAAAGCATGCATGCTATGGCAGGGTCGCACCCATTGGCGAGTTAATTAAAATCTGTGTTGCTGCCTTCTGTAACATTTTTTTCGTGTTTGCTTCTGTTCCGACTTAACTGATCGATCATCGTGGTAATGGCCGAGACCTCTTAGGACATTGCAGCAGGTGGATCATAGTTTTAGCATTTTAATTTTAGCTGTTTGCATGTATCTTTAATGTAATGTGTTGGGCTAGTTCATGTGTGGAATAGGCTAGTAACTGCATGCCCGTAGCGTTCTAAATTTTCTTTTGGCCACCTTGTCTAAACCACAGTTAGTATAACTTGCTATTGGGTTATAGTTGTGGTCCCCTGAGACTATTCCTTATTTTGTATTGTAATGTGTTTTAATATATATACTCATTTACTGTGGTTAGCCTCGAGACTGGTGTTTTTTTTTTTTCTGCTCTATGTTGAAAGGGANCTGGCTTTAGCCAACGACAGATTGTTTGTTCAGGCTGCCAAAGACCTGCCTGCACAGATTTTAATTTACTTGTAAATGCTCATGTTTTATTTAAGGTATTTGATGAACTTTTATATTGTTAGTGTTTGTGAATTTGCTTATACACAAATAGCTTTGAGTAGACTCCTTCCGAGTGCCCAATTGTAGTACCTATGTTTTAGTATATTTTAACCTGTATATTTTAATGGCAATGAACAGAGGATGTGATAGACTCCTTCAGAATTCCTGCTGATTCAAGATCAAATATTTTAATTCATTTTTGTGTATTTAATGGCCATTTTGTTAATTGATAGTCAAATTAAATTGCTAAGCTCTTCTAAAATGTTGTAGCTGTTCATATTTATATGATTATAAATAAGCATTTTTGGATGTAAAATTTTCAGAAATAAAAGTGTTTTGTATTGGAATTCGCTAATATATAATGGTACGCCATACAGCCATGAATTCAGACTAAGTCATACCAACTCACTGCAACTTAAGTAAACCCAACCAAAATGTAGTCTGTTCAAATTTATTGCTCATCCTGTAAATTGTACTGTATATATTTTTGGTTAGGGACCATGTAAGATTTAACTAACTATGGAAACTGTACCACTCAGTCAATGATAATAAAACAGTCGTAACATTATGTTTCCGAGTTCTACAACATCTGGAACTTTCTAAACATTCATAGGAGAAATTAAACCGATGCCCACACATCATTATTGTCAGCATGGTTACCCCAGAGTAGCAACTCTGAAGTGGACGTTCATGAGAGCCGGCCACAGTCACCAGCCCCTACCGACTCAACAACGTTTTGACCTATCATAATTTTTCATTAGATTCTTTCTAATAATTTAACAGTAATTCAATATAACTTCACCAACATTGAAGGTGAGCTGCTGTCAAATATTGTTTACAAAATTTTCGCCATATCTTGCATCACAGACTTTGTATTTTATTTTGGGTGCCAACAATCCATAGATCATTGCTTTGCACATGTTCTAAAATGGTAATTGCTTGAGTACTGTTGCCAGTATAATTTCTGTAACAGCCTGCAAGAAAAAATTATATTTCTCGCCGGCAGTTACTGGTCGTAAATTAATAAGGACAGTATAGATGTAATATTTTTATAAAGCTTTAGAAGCTCTTATTTATGCCATACCATGCGAAGAAATTCGTTAAACCTTCATAAATGGAATTTATAGCAAAAATATTGAAAATCCAACAGGGCAGGGAATGATCCTCCTTAAGTCATATTCATGTAGACCTAAGCTCCTTCATACTATCTAGATCCCCGCCCTAGCTACAGTGTACCCAGCATCCAGCTTGACGACCTGGTCCACTAGTTATCACAAGATTTAACATAAGTCATGGCTGTCAACAGAAGTACCCTGTAGGCGTTAGAGAAGGCACCTGTTTCGCCCAACACCATATGAGTCAGCTGATGGTCGCACTTTTATCCGACAACGTGGCCGACAACAGGACTGTTCCATGGTTCGGATCACAACTGACTGGCACATCTGCTACAACACAATACTATGTCGTTAGGTCGTAGCACATATGAAGGCAACCCCAGGCATTAAGGCAGCCCTCGTAAAGGTCCATATGAAGAGCCGATGCCATTGTGTGCCACCTAAGTGTAGCATGTGCCAGGGTCTCCCAAAAGCAGAGACTAAATAATTCTTCATTAGCCCCAGTATATACTTAAAGCTTACAATATTTTTAATGTAATTAAAAATATGTTCAAATGTGTAGTGCAATGACTTCGGACTTAACTATGGCCCTCACCTGGGCTAACTAAAGTTAAAACCCCAATTATGTCATAATACCAGGGACATTTGTAATAATCAATGAGAATATGTTAAATGTTAATTTAAGAGGGTTTATTTTATAATGTGTAACAACAGACTGTGTTTATGGACTGGGACAGACAAATGGCAAACAAATAACTCAGCAAATTTGACAACACGAAATTATGTCATACATGTTCATTGAAATTTTATTTATTGAGAGTTATGTAAATTTTATTAGGGAACATGTATCACTCAATTTAGGTAATTCAAGGGCCAGAATAATTTGATCTGGAAAATTGTCCATAAGCTTTTCATACGACCAGCATCTTCCCATCCTAGGAGCTTGAATGGCTCTGGCAGCCATTTAGTCTGAAGAAGGAGTATGTAGGAGTAGGCAGTACGTAGTCTGTGTCCCCTGGATACTTATTCTACTTTTCTCTCACCACAATCGACAATATATATTTTTTTCGTATTGTTAAAGATAATTTAATTATTTAAAGCATTTCAGTCCATGAGGAACTTCTCTCCACTTCATGCGGCCCCATTTGAGCACCAGGATTATAACTTTCATATATTTTTATAGAACTCTTGCTCGTTTTCCCAGACCTTCTGGTGATGGATTTTTTTTTGCGCCGGACCTACTTCGTAATATACGGGCAGTGTATTTTTTGCACAAGACTGGAACAAGGCAAAATAAATAACATCCGATTTTGTTGCCTTTGATTTCAGATCTAGCCACTTAATGGCATTTATTGAGCTGGACCCATCAAACAGCACACACAGAGATTGGTTATTTATTGTATCAGTGTTAATTACTAATGTGTCCATTTCATGAGCTTGTAAATGGTCTTTTGAGTGGCCTCACAACTTTGAATTTAGCTTAATGGCAATATCAATACAAACCCCACGTTAAAATATGCACCCATGGCTGTATTGGACGGAATGCGAACTGCCACAGCTAGTAGGCAAATGCTATAAAACTACTAATTCATCATCAAAAACATGGAGAACAGGGGGTGTCTGGGCCACCTTATTGGTAAACCACAATCTGCCACATCAGAGTAGTAGATAAAGTATCAGCAATACTTTTCTGGACTGGTGTGCATTTTCCTGCCAGAAACTTGCACAACATATTGTGCACACACTACGTAACCACCATCCTCCCCAACCTCGCCAACATCAATGTGATTGTGTATATCTTAATTTTCAGAAGAAAATTATTTTTGTATTAATACTTTCGCCAATATGAATTTAATCAAACCACATTAAAATTGGTTAGCGGAAGTATACAAACATCTCAAAGCAATAGTGCAATGGGTGGTAGTGTACGCATGCACAATAACAGAGCAGTTTCGTGTAAGAGTGGTGCAAGTTAGGGCAGAGTTATTCTACTGTCCCAACCCCCTATATGGGTCACGACAATCTGGTGGCGAGGATATGAAAAATTCATCTTAGCACTATAAAAGCAGTACGAGAAGTTCTCGCATAGGTTGTTCATGGCAAAGTGAGTACTTTTTAAGGCTTTACTAAATTTTGCCTTTCACCCTATTTCTATATCCTCCTACTTTTTTAATATAAACATTGCAATGAGACTAATAAACAGACAGAGTATATATATTTCACCAATATAAAAATTTAAGCTGCAATAAGGTATATTCATTAGCGGTAAAATCCTGGTGGGAGGTCCTTAAAAAGTGCTCACTTTATTGTGAATAATCTATAACTATGTTGCACAGCATGATATCAATTTTCTAAAATACATATTGTAAATGTCAAAGACATGTAAAGCACACAAGACGTACATAGTGACCGAAATTTTCCTCTTCCATTCTTTAGCAAGTATTAATGTCGCTGAGAAATTTCACATTATTATATCACACACATTTCTTATCATCATTTGTGCTTTAATTGCAAGAGTAATTAGTGCTTGTGTGCTGTTAAATCGCAGCACTTTTTAAATAGTTACCTAGTTATTGAGTTACTAATTTTGTTCTGTCGTCACCTGCCATGCTTATGGCCACACGAACCAGCCAGTTCAGTCAGCATCCGAGCATAGGCGTTGATGTGAAACACGCGTCCACGAGCTCCTTGTGTCCACTCAGACCACCACAGTCACAAAAACTACACCAGCTAGACCAGGCCACACTAATAACATCAAGCTAAGAGTACGTAGTGCAGGTCGTCAAGAATGTCTTGTTATCGGTGCAATTATAAACCTTTTAATTTTTTCAATATATGGCTGGATGTTAAGGGTTACCCATGCTAATGATAACCTTCTTGCCTAAAAGGATTACGTAACTCAAGAGACCACCCTACTCATTTATTACAAGAGGTAACTCTTTTAATAAATGTGTAGGCGNTTTGAGTGGCCTCACAACTTTGAATTTAGCTTAATGGCAATATCAATACAAACCCCACGTTAAAATATGCACCCACGGCTGTATTGGACGGAATGCGAACTGCCACAGCTAGTAGGCAAATGCTATAAAACTACTAATTCATCATCAAAAACATGGAGAACAGGGGGTGTCTGGGCCACCTTATTGGTAAACCACAATCTGCCACATCAGAGTAGTAGATAAAGTATCAGCAATACTTTTCTGGACTGGTGTGCATTTTCCTGCCAGAAACTTGCACAACATATTGTGCACACACTACGTAACCACCATCCTCCCCAACCTCGCCAACATCAATGTGATTGTGTATATCTTAATTTTCAGAAGAAAATTATTTTTGTATTAATACTTTCGCCAATATGAATTTAATCAAACCACATTAAAATTGGTTAGCGGAAGTATACAAACATCTCAAAGCAATAGTGCAATGGGTGGTAGTGTACGCATGCACAATAACAGAGCAGTTTCGTGTAAGAGTGGTGCAAGTTAGGGCAGAGTTATTCTACTGTCCCAACCCCCTATATGGGTCACGACAATCTGGTGGCGAGGATATGAAAAATTCATCTTAGCACTATAAAAGCAGTACGAGAAGTTCTCGCATAGGTTGTTCATGGCAAAGTGAGTACTTTTTAAGGCTTTACTAAATTTTGCCTTTCACCCTATTTCTATATCCTCCTACTTTTTTAATATAAACATTGCAATGAGACTAATAAACAGACAGAGTATATATATTTCACCAATATAAAAATTTAAGCTGCAATAAGGTATATTCATTAGCGGTAAAATCCTGGTGGGAGGTCCTTAAAAAGTGCTCACTTTATTGTGAATAATCTATAACTATGTTGCACAGCATGATATCAATTTTCTAAAATACATATTGTAAATGTCAAAGACATGTAAAGCACACAAGACGTACATAGTGACCGAAATTTTCCTCTTCCATTCTTTAGCAAGTATTAATGTCGCTGAGAAATTTCACATTATTATATCACACACATTTCTTATCATCATTTGTGCTTTAATTGCAAGAGTAATTAGTGCTTGTGTGCTGTTAAATCGCAGCACTTTTTAAATAGTTACCTAGTTATTGAGTTACTAATTTTGTTCTGTCGTCACCTGCCATGCTTATGGCCACACGAACCAGCCAGTTCAGTCAGCATCCGAGCATAGGCGTTGATGTGAAACACGCGTCCACGAGCTCCTTGTGTCCACTCAGACCACCACAGTCACAAAAACTACACCAGCTAGACCAGGCCACACTAATAACATCAAGCTAAGAGTACGTAGTGCAGGTCGTCAAGAATGTCTTGTTATCGGTGCAATTATAAACCTTTTAATTTTTTCAATATATGGCTGGATGTTAAGGGTTACCCATGCTAATGATAACCTTCTTGCCTAAAAGGATTACGTAACTCAAGAGACCACCCTACTCATTTATTACAAGAGGTAACTCTTTTAATAAATGTGTAGGCGATCCAAAACGGTGTTTACCCCAAAGCCANGAAACTATGTTTACCCCAAAGCCACAGCCGTTAAGCACACTGGCAATTGGTCGTTGCGTCGTAGCAGCTTGCACCACGACCTACGACGTGACGCACCACCAGGTGGCATCAAACTGGTTTGTAGTCCGAAGCTGAAGTGATAAGTTTCCCAAAGTGTCACCAGTAGTGTGTAGCATTTTTACAAACACATTAAAAACAGTCACCACATTCACAGCTACAGTCAGGGGTGTGTTCTATTGTATTAAGAGCAATCAAGCTTGGTATTCGACAACCCTTTGCACAGGTGGACTAGTCCATCCCTTCAGGAGACAGCCACCTGGCAACACTGTAGCCAGTGAAATTCAAACACATCAAAGCAAGTGAAATGCAAACCCTTTTGACGAGAAAATGTAATAATGTATACAATGTGTATTTATATAGGAGCAATTATGTTTTCACAAAGGGAGATTGCCTATAAAGACCTCCATCCTTGTAACATGTTATTTAGCATGGTGGCATGGTCGGTCTCCTTCACAACTTCAATCTTAACATACATTTTTTAATAAACGGGGGTGTCCCCAATGTGTTCATCTCATTTTACAATTTTTCACCATTGCAATTATATCACATAGTGTTCATGTTATGTTTCATCATTCGCCGTTTGACTTCGGTTCTCGTCACTCGTGACGGAAACCGAGGTCACTCGGCCAGTTCGGATTAGCACTAGGACCAGATTGGCGACGTTGGTCGCCCGCTCCTCGAGCTCCCTCGGTACCATCATTTTGGCTGTAATCACTTCACTGCAATATTAACTTAATCAACCAGAACATTTGTTATCTTTTTTTAAGTAACAAGGGGAAACCCACCTGCACTATTACCAGAGAGCTTAACGCTATCGCGTATCAACATAATACCACGTTTATGTGTTGCTAAGGTCACCGGCAGGCCATAAGTGCTGGGTTATTTTCATGTATTATTCACCTGTAAGCAAGCAGAGTGAATAAACTGCTTTACAGTTAAATGTGTGTCGATTAATTGTAGCATCACCCAAAATTTCATAGCATATTTCAGGCGTACGAGACAGCCTACAGTCTCATCATAAGGTATAAATAGCGCAACCGTAAGTACGGGACAACATCATCAGCATACTGACGGAGGAAATCCAGGGCCCCTGGGCCGTCGACCGAACGACCCACATAATTAACTCTCCTAAGTTATGGAGCCGGGCAATTCAACACTCAACCAGCCCTGGGTAACCTTGACCATGTCAGCGTGTCTAGACATTTACAATAGGGGAGCTAGCTAAATTTAATATAATTGAAAGAGAATGAGTATTTTAATTATACATGTTGACGCAGGCCACTCTTGCGTGATCTTGCATGGCCACTGTCATCACGACATCGGCCCACAGTCGATGCACCAGTGCTGCCCGCGGAACATGCACATCGTGCGTCTCGATGAGATTAGGATAGGAATCAAGTGATTCCACGGGTCTTAGATGCAGCACGTGCGTCGCATCGCGGGGGACTTTCATACTTTGTTCTGAACACTTAACTGCAATAGGTTAACATAATTTACTGGAAATTTTATTTAGTTTACCAAAGTCTTCCCTGTGCCCGCAGCGCCCATCCTTCAGTTCAATTTACCAACCCCGGAGGTTTAATAACTGTTGCAAGTTTTCGCGCCAATCTTGGCCTTTTCGTACAGTAATGGCCTCTCATAGGCCTTGTGAGTCAGTTCCACTTTAATTCTGCACTGTATACATGTACCTGTGTACACAATTCAGCAATACAATTTACTTGAAATAACTGGAACTTGTGAGTTCTCATTTAGTGTTGTATTCCAGGCCCTGGCTCTATCCACGAAGTCATCGACGTCTCAAGGAGGTAAGGTAAAAAGGTAATATTAAAGCATGCTATGGAGCCTGAATACCCCGTCTATATATTACGATTTCCCGTACATTTGTAACATGTGTGTAAGGGGATACAGCCACGTGGTAGTTCAGCCCACGATCCTGAGAACTGTGACTTCATGCTCACCCAGTGACCTAGCACCCATTATATTCGAAATACGAATATTGCGTAATATTCTTATTTTTCTTAACATGGTCACCGGACGATGTCCGCATTACTATCACCACCGACCGCTCAGGTAATGTTAGGGGAATTGATTGGTCATGGGTATGGTTTATTCTACTAAGGTTGGGTAGCTCAATCCTTTTAGTTTGGCAACTAAAAATTTGTTCCACTATATAAGCGCTAGTTTTGCATTGTGTACCGTCATTGTTCTATTTTCTATGTCAAAAACACATTAATTGCTATAGTCATATTTAAAATATTAAATAACTACTTAACTAAAGTGTAAATGTATTCTTTTATTATTCACTTAGCTTAAAATTTTTATTTTTTACATCTTCAGGTTATTAGTGCTTGCCTGGCGGTGAAAAATTTCCCTATGCCAAACTCTCCCATAAGTCACTTTTTGTTCCTAACCTGAGTAGAGTTTACCTTCAGCATGGCCCAATCAAAATTCATATAATCTACGGCAGTGGAGTGAGTGGACTTGTGGATTTCTGTGGGTGGTATGCAGGAATTAGGTGGTGGTAATGTGGTCGAATCAGTTCTTGTGATCTATAAATATTAACCGCAGGTAAACCTTGGATGTCGATGAACAAACTATAAATAAGAGAAAATTATCAGTTGGGCAAGCCCATGATGATAGTTGTCAAGCAAAGAGCAATCGTGTAGGGATTGATGGCTCTTCGATGAAGCCTCTAAATACTGCGAGACAGGTTAGACCTCCCCAGTTATACTATCCTCGGGATAGTGCAGGGCCTTTTGTTGTTTTCGTTGAGTTGCAAGATACGAATATTGGCAATCTACACCCCATTTTTTTAGGTCGCAAACTTCATCCCAACCGAGATATTTTACTTATACAATGAGCAGGCCCAGCAAAATTGAAAATTACTTTTACTTCTGGTATTGCAGCCAATCATTTAATGTCTTCAGAATTACCGACGAAATTTAATGTGTCTGTAACTATCCCTACTAGTCTTGAACAATGCAAAGGTTTTGATATATCGCATTCCTCTCGATATGTCGATAGATGTCATTCGCGAAGGTTTAGAAAAGCGATTACAAGATTTTATCTATTGAGAGGTTATCCAAACATGTGGTTTATGGAACTATATCGAAACGTGTACCAATCCGACTGGTGAGCCTTACCTTTGAAGGGCAACGCTTACCTACTGAAATCATAATATATAAAGAGATCTTTAAAGTCNTGAGTTGCAAGATACGAATATTGGCAATCTACACCCCATTTTTTTAGGTCGCAAACTTCATCCCAACCGAGATATTTTACTTATACAATGAGCAGGCCCAGCAAAATTGAAAATTACTTTTACTTCTGGTATTGCAGCCAATCATTTAATGTCTTCAGAATTACCGACGAAATTTAATGTGTCTGTAACTATCCCTACTAGTCTTGAACAATGCAAAGGTTTTGATATATCGCATTCCTCTCGATATGTCGATAGATGTCATTCGCGAAGGTTTAGAAAAGCGATTACAAGATTTTATCTATTGAGAGGTTATCCAAACATGTGGTTTATGGAACTATATCGAAACGTGTACCAATCCGACTGGTGAGCCTTACCTTTGAAGGGCAACGCTTACCTACTGAAATCATAATATATAAAGAGATCTTTAAAGTCAATCCTCGGGTACAATCTGTGCTTCAGTGTTTTAGGTGTTTCCGCTTAGGGCATACCCAAAAACATGACGTGCAAAGTATGTTCGTTGTCTTGCTTGTTCTCAACCTCATGATATATCATAATGTACTACTGCAAATACACCTGTATGTATGAACTGCTTTAGTAAACACATGGCGCATGACAAGGCTAAATGCCCAGTTTGTAAAATGGGCAGCGAGGTAAAACGTGTCATGGCATATTACAACTTGCCTTATGTTGATGCCAAAACCAAAGTCCAACCATATTTCAGGGTCTTTCTGGTGCAAAAACCACAACCATCGCATCTAATTATGTCCCCACCCACCTCACTGGCTCAATTTCTACCTCTGCCCACACCATCAGTTCTCCCTCCCACGTCATCGCCTCCGGCCTTCCCGACTTCGTATTCATTGGCTACACAAAGCTCCACGCGACCCTCCCGAATGACCACAGCGAGGTCCGATGGAAATACTGTTTATTACATGGAACTACCTCCAATGACTTACAACATTGTTACTCCTTCATTTAATATTAGAGACTATTATGCTCAATTCAAACCGGATGCTGTCGACAATATTCCTTTTCCTGTTCGTGTACCACTACCTGATGAGGTTCTGTCTGCTGATGTAAGTGAAGTACCTAGACTTAATAACGAAAAATTGATTTCTTTGATCAACACAATTGAGCATATGTTCACCATAGCAAAAAAATATTCGACTTATAATTCTAACCAGGAGAGTCTTGTTCAATCATTTTTCAGATTCTCCTATAAGGGGATGTGTCTTTTTGAGGAGAGTGTGTCTGCTATTATTTCCCCACTTTCTTGCTACCCTTGTTTCCTTAATGTTTTTGCGCAGTAGAGTGGAATGCTAGATCTCTCCTGTCTAATAGATTTCCCCTCCTTTATTATTTGGATGCTCATAATACAGATGTTGTTCTACTGTCTGAAACCCGGATGTTATGCACGTCCCCTCTCTATATCAGATCCTTTCAGTCTTTCGTATCCCCTAAGGATGACAGAGGGATTGCTATATATTTAAGGAATACACATGCCGGTGAGATTTTTAATATTACTTATCCAGACAGTTTCAATGGTGTTGATGCGGTGGCGATTCGGTCGACTCTCGGCTTCTTCAATATCACTATCGTTTCGATATATGTCCATCCTAAGTTTCGATGTTCAGAACACGATTGGGCGTCTTTATTTTCCCGGTTTCCACATCCTGTAATTGTAGGTGGCGATTTAAATTGTCATCATCTTTTGTGGGGTTTCTGGTCGCCATTTGACAGAATTTTTGCTTAAATAATCTTTTACATTACTAAATAGTACGCAACCTACATGGCTCAGGCCTCCACATTTCCGCTCAACTGTAATTTATTTAATTTTTGTTTCTGCTAGCCTTTCCAGCTGTTTAACCTGGTCGGTGCATAATGATACATGGGGAAGTGATCATTTTCCGATTATCCTCACTTCTTCACTAACTCATCCATCTCCTTCCTCTATGTTTCGTCGATACCGATTGTTATATACTCTTGCAGATTGATGCAAAATCTCTTCTTCAATGTCGGAAGCAACCACAAATTTTTCTCCGATTACAGCTTTTAGTATTAACATGGTTTATGATGTCTTCTATATATCTCTTTTGGAATCCACTAAAGGTTATATGCCTTTTCGCCCTTTTCGTGTTGGTGGTCGGAAGCATGGTTCCACTTGGTGGGATGAACAATGTGACGAGGTTAATCGCCATCGTTTGAATGCACTTCACCAATATAAACACTACGCTACATTGGCCAATTTTCTACATCATAAGAAATGCCAAGCATTGGCGCGAAAGGTGTGGCCTGAATGTAAAAAGATTAGCTGGAATACTTTTTGTTCTTCACTTTCATGTAGGACTACCTCTCGTATATTATGGGGTAAATTTAAAGCCTTTCGTACTAGTAAGGAGGGACAGCATTCCCAGCATATTTCCCTCTCCCTTGTCCCTGCCTTAATGGATCGCATTGCCCCTGATACCGTCCCGGCGGATGCTACCTTCTGTTTTCCTTCAGTTGTTTCTCATGCGGCTTCACGTGATCATCAGATTTTTTACCGGGCATTTACAATTGAGGAATTAAGCCATTGTTTGTACACTGCAGGTAATACCACACCTGGTTTGGATTACATATATTACGGTCTCATTAAGTTCCGTCCTCGAACCATTCTCATTTGGTTAGCTCAATTCTATGATAAAGTGTTCAGTTATGGTTGTATCCCTGATGTGTGGAAGGATTTTGAAATAGTACCGATTTTGAAACCTGGTAAATCTCCTCTATCAGTAGAGTCTTATCGTTCGATTGCACTGCGTTCTTGTTTGGAGAAACTTCTTGAGAGATTGTTCAAACACATGTTTTATTGGTGGTTAGAATATCATTGTTTACTTCGTCCAGAACAACTTGGTTTTCGTTCTGGCATTAGTACTCTGGATGCTATTGCTGTATTTTTTTCATGTATTCGGGATGCTTATGCTCACCGGAATGTATTGGATACTGTGTTTTTAGACTTGGAAACTGCCTTTGATAATGTTAATCTTAAACTTCCTTATGATAAAATGTTTAAACTAGGATTACCATATACCCTTATACGATGTATCCATTCTTTGTTTAGCATTCTTCGTTTTATGCCTTCTAAATTTTTTGCTCTACGTTCTTTTTATGTCTACCATTCTGTTTGTTTTAGATTATGGTCTTCCGATTGCCGGTCAGCTGCCACTCCTTTTGGTGAACAAATTAGAGACTATACAGAACGTTTGCCTCAAACTTATTCTTGGTGCTTTCTCTTCTACACCCATTATGGTCTGGCGCATGGAATCTTTCCTTATGTCATTGTCCTAAGTTATAGACTGTTGCAAGTTAAAAATTGGATTCGTACTCATTATTCTCGCGTAAGGGGTATTGTACAGGCAGTTGACAACCTTGGTTACGTCCTACCTAAAGTATTACTAACGATGACATGTTTTGTTCACCCTCCACCTAGATTGTTACACAGTTTGCAGTATGATGTTTCGTTTCTTTTTCCTTGTCCTACCTTTCTTTCCCTTACTAGATCTGTTTCTCCCATTTTTATTCAACGAGAATTTAAGGCTAAAGTTGCTGAATATTCCAACTGTAATTTGATTTACACTGATGCTTCAAAAACTGTCGAAGGTGTTGGGTCTGTTTATTTTGATGCTTCACAGAAATGTTTTGAAATCTATAAACTCCCTTCCACCACCACAATTTCTAATGCTGAAACTTTTGCAGTGCATATGGCTTTACGTTATGTTTACGATTTCAAAGTCTTAAATCCTCTGATTATATCTGATTCACGTAGTGTATTTACGGCCTTGTCTTCTCGCACTCCCCATAAGGAAGTGCTTATATGGTTCATACAGGAACAGTGTGTTCTTTTGGATATACTAAATGTTCCTGTCGTCTTCAGGGCATGTCGGAATTCAGGGGAGTGAGATGGTGGGTAAACTTGCTAAATGGAGTGCTGTACAGAATGTCTCGAAACCCCTACTTTCTTTTTTGGTTTTATATCCCCTATTAAACAGGGAAATTTTTCGGCATTGGAAACAGACATGGGAAACGTATACTTCGGTTTCTAATACCTTATATGCACAATTATTTCCTGCATATTCTCGGCAAAATATTATCTTTGTAGTTCCCGTGGTTTATCAGATATTTCTTTTCGTCTCCTTTCAGGTCACAATGCATCCCAGTCTCATTTGTATAAACTTCATATAGTATCTAATCATTCCTGTGTATGTGTGGTCCCTAGTGCAGATTTGACTCATCTTTTGATTCAGTGTTCCACTGGAGGCAATAGAAGTTCGTTGTATGCTGCTCTTTGTAGGCTTCATGTAATTTTTCCTGTCTCTTACACTTCGGTACTTTTTCATGACCCTCCGGTAGTTTGTGTCGATTACGCTCGGTTTTTACTTTGGCACTGTATTGTTATTCGATCTTAAGAATTTGGTGTCCTGTTAGATGTACTCGGTGACCGGCCCACTCTTTCCATGCTATCCCCTGTTCCATGGCCTTTCTTTACCTCCATGGTTGATGGGGGTCTGCCGAGAAGAGTAGGATTTGTGATCCCGTCTAGTATCTCTTCTTCATTATCCTCTATTTGTTAGTCTCCTGTTTTTGTTTTTGAGTTGGCCACATTACCGCCAAAAAAAAAAAAACGGTCCTGTTAGCTTTGCGGTTATGTGATCACCCGGTAGCAATATACCGATTGTTGAATTGGTTCTATTTAGTATTTGTAGTACCGCTAGGTTTTTGTGTAGGTTATTTTGTACACGAAATAAATATAACTAATTAATATTATATAGTATATCTACCTGATAATGTTTCTGCATGCCTGAAGAAATAACCCATTTGAGTATTGGAGCTAATTAATGATAATGTATAGATTGTTAGGTAATATTTGATACGAATTATTAAATAACTCAGTATATTGAGGTATATAACTGTTTACTGTGCAGTAGAGTAAGACAGCGGACACTACTAGAACATGAAGTATGCTTCGTATAAATGTATCATGATATAATCAAGTAAATGTAGGGGCGTGGGGTGTACGTGGCTTACTGTACTTGTTTCACTCATGCTCCAAGAAGCAGTGTGGCACAGATGTGCATATAATTTCTGGGGCTATATAACTTAAATCAGTTTATGTAATATTTAGCATAAGGAAATTTACTGCTGATTTGTAACATGCTACACATTAAACCAAGTAATGCACAAATATATAAATATTCTTGCCTATAATAGATAGTGGCCTATATCATTGACGGTGAGTAGGGAATGATACACTCACATTCATTACAATCGACAGTAAAGAACCAACTGCAGAAAAAATGTGTTGACCTGTGCCAATTCAACAACCCTTGTGTGTAAGTTGCACTGCACATCACAAAAAAACTCTTGTGATCTTATAACTTAAATAACACATGAAACACTCAAATGTGCACCTTCAATTTGTAATTAACAAATATTCACAAGAGTCAAATTGAGAAGGTGCCAGGAGAGAAAACACTGCAACTATTGTACTTGCACTGTCAAACATGTTCGCTAGCGTCTAGAGAGCAGCTCACAATTCATTCATAAAATCGTACTTAATCATTACATTACAATTTTATGTTTGTTTACCAAACATGAAATTATGAAATCTTCAAACTTAAATATTTCAGGGTACATAATTCAGATGATGATTTCCTGTTATAAAGAAATTAATTGATAACGTGTTATACTGAATATCTAAATGTGATCATGTGCAAATGAATCAGCAACTTCTGTAAAAAGTCAAAGTACAGACTTCAATTATAAGTAATTAATTTTTTTTTTGGAAAAGTTGCTGAAGTGAACATGACACCCTAGCAGTGCACAGTTTATTCCTATCTTTTCTCAAAAAGGTTATTTCGTATCCCATTCGTAGTGGATCTACAATTCTCCGAACATTGTTTTATGTTATTGTGCCCTTCAACTCAAGAGCAGACNTTCTGTAAAAAGTCAAAGTACAGACTTCAATTATAAGTAATTAATTTTTTTTTTGGAAAAGTTGCTGAAGTGAACAGTTGCTAACATTTGCAAGAACTTGACACCCTAGCAGTGCACAGTTTATTCCTATCTTTTCTCAAAAAGGTTATTTTGTATCCCATTCGTAGTGGATCTACAATTCTCCGAACATTGTTTTATGTTATTGTGCCCTTCAACTCAAGAGCAGACNGTATCCCATTCGTAGTGGATCTACAATTCTCCGAACATTGTTTTATGTTATTGTGCCCTTCAACTCAAGAGCAGACTCTCACTAATACCTTCTCTCGTACTTTTTTTTTACTGTCGGGTTGAGTTGAGGAATGGTACGCATGGCAGGAGAATTGAAGGTGAATAGACTGGCATCACCCGACTTAGGTGCCAGCCATCGCTGTTGGACGATTACGTGATAGTGTTGATGCCGTTTGTCAGGGTCACGTGGTAGACTGCCTGGACTTACTGTTCCCCTCTGTGAAATTATAGTGACTGTAGGTCCTGGAAATTAAGGCTGGTGTCATACTGGGTGACTAGGTCACCTACTGTTTGCGGGAAGTAGGCATGTTATTATAGAGCAACCAGGTGGCACGGTTTTGATCTCCTCAGTGATTGCACTGATAACTGATTTACACTTTGCAGTAGTACTTTTGCGTTAATTAAAGAAGGAAACAATAAATTAGGTACATGAATTTAAAGAGCCCACTGTATGCGAACGCAAATCATTTTGATGAAGTTCTTAAAAGTTTACGTAGTGGATAGGACTTTACGTCTTGGTGATAGCAGTATCATTAGAGATGGAACCAGTAAAACATGTGCAACACTAGTGAGACACATACGTCCCTTACCTAAGATGTGAACTCAGAATCCCCTGTACTGTATGTTGCAGTGCAACCAACTGCATTACGGAGGGAGGATTCGGAGCATCATTTTCAGTTGTAACCAGCCTAATGTTTTGGTAAATAGTGTTTACTAAACTGAAATATTTGGTCACCTTTCATTTTGAAAATAAGTGTCGGAGTCACTTGAATCANGGTAAATAGTGTTTACTAAACTGAAATATTTGGTCACCTTTCATTTTGAAAATAAGTGTCGGAGTCACTTGAATCATTTTAAGTGTACATTATGTCGTAGCACTACTTATATGTAGAATTTGGTGGAAATTGCTTGATCGCTTCTGTAGATATGGTGTAAAAGCTAATTTTTTTAACTAACACTATCCTACAAAAAGGCTTAAAACAGAGTCTATATATATGCTCATGAAACTTCCAATGTATGCTGTCGTCAGCATACAAAGTTTGTTTGAATTTGGTTAAGGTGCATGCATGTGTGTGTGTGTGTGTGTGTGTGTGTGAATGCATGTACACACACACACTCTCTCTATCTCTCTCCCTCTCTCTATCTCTCTCCCTCTCTCTATCTCTCTCCCTCTCTCTATCTCTCTCTCTCTCTCTCCCCTCTCTCTCCCTCTCTCTCTCTCTCTCTTTCGGGGCGAGACAATAAACAAAGATAGCGTTTGTCTTAAAACCATTTATAAATAAATATCAACTAACCAAATATACAGAGGGATGGGTATGATAATGGAGAAAAGCAAATCCAGATGGGGCATTAAGAGTTGTGGAAGATACTGTCAAAGACAGCACAGGGATTACGGGAAGGCGTAAAGCTGATGATTTTGCATGAGAAACGTGTTGCGCTGTAAATGAGGTAGTTTGGTTTGTGTTTGCCCATTACCCGCTGCAGTCATTTCTGCCCGCTTGCGAGTGTTTAACCAGTTCGGTCCAGAATTAAATGACGAGCTCAAGTGTTGCGATGGTTTAATTTGTTTATGTGCTCTGTACTTGTACTTCTCTCAGCCAATGAACAACGTACTACGTGCACGGGTATTAGCAGCATTAGTAGAGATGACGGATTATCACGGGAAAAGTTGACTGTTTGCTAGGACTCAACATACTATACACATATCCGACAGTTTTATTTCCTTATTGGCTGCCACGCATGTGTGAAGCTACTACCACGTTTCACTGTACCAATGAGGATTCTGATACTACAAAGCAGGACGTTCATGATTGGTCTGCAAACGATTTAGCGGAGTCAAAACCTTGTTCGTCCAATCATGAAAGAATAAAATAGTTAGAGTGTTATAGAACATATGTTGACTCAACATTTTTACGCGATTTTCAATTATCTCCAAACGTTATCCATTCACAAATGAGAGCTGTAGAAACTTTAGCAAATCACGTGACTCATAACGCAGCCTCTCAAAACACCGGCCACTGATTCCTTGTTGTGTACAGTGACGACCATAAATATCCTTCATGTGCAACACTCCCTCCACCTTGGTCTCGGCGACTGAATGGCGTAATTGAATTATTATACAGTATGAACCTGTTATAACATTTCTCAAGAACCCCAACATATTTTAGCCTTATATAAGGGAAAACTTTATAAGAAGGTAAATTTATATTGAGAAAAAAAAATATCGTTTGTGGACCAAGGGAAGGCAGCTTATTAAGAAGGGAAATGTTTGAAGAGTGGATGTTATAACAGGGTTCCACTGTAAGTTATTATTTTTTAGCATGATGTTCCTAGTTGCCATAGTGAAATACTTTGTAACGCTAGCATCAGTATTTACGGCACGAAAGCGGATTCCTTAAAAATACAATCGTCTTGTTTTCTAGTTTAAATTAACCAAACACAGCACACCTTGTATTAAACTAGTGTCTTACTTTTTAATTTTTTGGGGCCGCGTTGGTGTAGCGGTTAGACTGCTCGCCTCCAACCAAGCCGAACCAGGCTCAATCCCTGGCCGGGTCACTCCTGGATTTTCGCAAGAGGGAATCGTTCCGGAAGATGCCGCTGGTCGGCGGGTTTTCTCGGGGATATCCCGTTTCCCCCCACCTGTTCATTGCGGTGCTGCTCAGTACTCACTTTGCTTCGCCCTCGCCGGCTCTCAAGACCCCGGTGTTAAGAGCCACCCAAATATCTTCACTCATTCCCTTTTTAATTTGTATCAAACATTTGATTAATATTTTGTACACTTTGAACTCATTAACGTACACATGAATTTTCCATCTCAAGTGTAGCAAAAAAAAAAAAATTTATGTTGTGAATAGTACTCACTACTTTCTTGTAAGAAGCAACACTTCAGAACGTATGGAATGGGTTCCAGTACATACATGGCACAGAAATCGACCAATCATAGAACAGCTAGTACATCAGCAACCAATGGTATTACGCATGGAAAGGCGTTGTCTGTACTGGTGCTCGCTTCTGGCCTTGCACCAGGACGACCATGGCTTACCTATTCTGCAATATGCCAGACGTGGACGAGTGTACTCGGGANTCAGTACTGAAGGCACTACCTGCCAGCACAACAGAACAGGCACTGCAATCATTTGAGATTATGCAGATGGCGTATCACAACCAATTTCACAACAAATGTTTGAAATGTGCTCCTCCAATATCATTGCAGTAGTTCATATGGCGTATTTGAGACTGGGAGATGCGTTGAAAAACACCTGGTGTGTCTCGCACTTGATCGCAGGCAGCCATGACCCTCGCTAACAAGTCCTGTTCAGATGCCACAGGTGTCTCATGTACACACATGCCTTAAGAAATCCCCACAGCCAGAAGTCTAATGGCGTACAGTCCGGGAAGCATGGTGACCAAGCACGAGGCCTACCCTGTCCTATCCAGCGAGCGGGATATGCTGTTTTGAGGTGGTCATGCAAAATCCTGGTTAAATGGGGTGGTTCACTGTCGTGTTGCAGCCACATCCCTTCTCTGATGGTGAGCGGAACATCCTCCAGTAACTGTGGCAATCTGAACTGCAGGAAATCATAATATAGATATCCGGACACACGATTCAGCAGCAAGTATGGGCCAATAACATTGTCCCCCACTATGCCGGCCTGAGTGTTGATGGCAAAGCGGTGCTGGTAGCCTCTCGTTACAGTTGTATGTGGGTTGGAGTCGTCCCACATGAGGGACATTTCTACTGTTGCAAAAGCCTTCCTGTGTGAACATAGCTTCGTCTGTAAACATTACAATCACAGAGAAATCAGGATCAATTTCACACTGCTGCATGATTCACCGGCAAAATTCTAGTGAGGGGCATTATCTGCTTGCNCAGAGAAATCAGGATCAATTTCACACTGCTGCATGATTCACCGGCAAAATTCTAGTGAGGGGCATTATCTGCTTGCCTCATTGCTTGTACTCTACGCTTACGGTATGGTCGCAGCTGCTGTTCATGGAGGACACACCATGCTGTGCCATTCAATGCATCCATTCTCCACATGATCGCGCAGGTGCTCGTCGACGCATTGTCCGCTACATTCTCTAAGACCACCTCTTCAAACTGTGGAGCGCAGACTGTTCTTGGTCGACCAGGGCCACATCGAGACTGAAACGTGCCTGTTACGCGTAGCCGCTGTGTAAGGTGTGCGAATGTCTGGTGGTTNTCGCCTGGGCCCGCCAGCACCGCCATTGGACTGTTGATGACTGGAAACACTTTGCCTGGTCTGACGAGTCTTGTTTCCAATTGTATCAGGTGGGTGGACATGTACGGGTATGGAGACATCCTCATGAATCCATGGACTCTAAATGTCAACAGGGGACTGTTTGAGCTGGTGGAGGCTCTGTTATGGTATGGGGCGTGTGCAGTTGGTGTGAAATGGGACCCCTGATACGTCTAGATATGACTCTGACAGGTGACAGATACGTAAGCATCCTGTCCGATCACCTGCACCCATTCATGTCCATTGTGCATTCCGACGGACGTGGACAATTCCAGCAGGACAATGCAACGCCCCACACTTCGAGAGTTGCTACAGAGTGGCTCCAGGAATACTCTTCTGACTTTAGACACTTCCATTGGCCACCTAAATCACCAGACATGAATATTATTGAGCATATCTAGGATGCCTTGCAATGTGCTGTTCAGAAGAGATCTTTACTACCTCGTACTCCTATGGATTTGTGGACCGCCCTGTAGGATTCATGGTGTGAAATGCCTCCTGCGTACCTTCAGACATTAGTCGAGTCCGTGCCACGTCGTCTTGAGGGACTTCTGCGTGCTCGCAGGGGCCCTACACGATATTAGGCAGGCGTACCAGTTTTTTTGGCTCTTCAGTGTATATATGTCCATACACACACACATACATACACGTGTTTAGGAAATGTGTACAAACTCGGACACGTTAGTTGTGACCGTACAAGAGGAAGAATGATATAGGACACCTATGGTCCATCTCAAATAATAAGAGCTGTAGAAGCCCTTGAAGGCAGAGAGTGACAAGCATATTACGTGCGGCGTTAGAAGAACACAAATTGTTATAAAGATTAATTAAACCAAGATCTTTGATAAAAGGAACGTATATGTATGTCATACACACCCTCATCATGCATCCTTTGATTGCATGCAACATNCAAGATCTTTGATAAAAGGAACGTATATGTATGTCATACACACCCTCATCATGCATCCTTTGATTGCATGCAACATTTACATCGTGAGGTTTAATTGATTGTGGATACCATTGGATGAAGCAGAACGTCGTAATTAGCAAACAAGGCCGCCTAGTTGCAACTCTCTAAAACCCACCGTTTCCGGTTAAANCAAGATCTTTGATAAAAGGAACGTATATGTATGTCATACACACCCTCATCATGCATCCTTTGATTGCATGCAACACTTACATCGTGAGGTTTAATTGATTGTGGATACCATTTGATGAAGCAGAACGTCGTAATTAGCAAACAAGGCCGCCTAGTTGCAACTCTCTAAAACCCACCGTTTCCGGTTAAANGATGAAGCAGAACGTCGTAATTAGCAAACAAGGCCGCCTAGTTGCAACTCTCTAAAACCCACCGTTTCCGGTTAAATCGCAAGCTACGTGTTCAGTGGTAGCAATACCATGGCCTGGTGAGTAGGCAACCCTTCCTGCACCCGTAGGAATACAGTTGTGATTCCCCGCCAAATGAGTATGGCCAGGGACCAACACTCTGCAAATAGATTAGCGTTAGGAATTGTGCTACACCAAAGTGTAGCTGTGTAGGTGGCAGATTGTGCAGCACAGGGTAGAAACAAAGAAAAGAGTATATTGGTTGCGCTGGCTAACTGTGACCGTATCCCAGATAAACACACGTTTTGTGCGTCCAGTGATGAAGTGTGATGTATAATGTAGTCGGTGTTGCAATACGTTGAGAGTGGTAATAATTACTTAATGGGCCCAGTAGCATGACTACTAATGTGTGTAAACACATGTAAATTCCGTACGTAGCAATGAGGTATCAGTACTGAAGGCACTACCTGCCAGCACAACAGAACAGGCACTGCAATCATTTGAGATTATGCAGATGGCGTATCACAACCAATTTCACAACAAATGTTTGAAATGTGCTCCTCCAATATCATTGCAGTAGTTCATATGGCGTATTTGAGACTGGGAGATGCATTGAAAAACACCTGGTGTGTCTCGCACTTGATCGCAGGCAGCCATGACCCTCGCTAACAAGTCCTGTTCAGATGCCACAGGTGTCTCATGTACACACATGCCTTAAGAAATCCCCACAGCCAGAAGTCTAATGGCGTACAGTCCGGGAAGCATGGTGACCAAGCACGAGGCCCTGTCCTATCCAGCGAGCGGGATATGCTGTTTTGAGGTGGTCATGCAAAATCCTGGTTAAATGGGGTGGTTCACTGTCGTGTTGCAGCCACATCCCTTCTCTGATGGCGAGCGGAACATCCTCCAGTAACTGTGGCAATCTGAACTGCAGGAAATCATAATATAGATATCCGGACACACGGTTCAGCAGCAAGTATGGGCCAATAACATTGTCCCCCACTATGCCGGCCTGAGTGTTGATGGCAAAGCGGTGCTGGTAGCCTCTCGTTACAGTTGTATGTGGGTTGGAGTCGTCCCACATGAGGGACATTTCTACTGTTGCAAAAACCTTCCTGTGTGAACATAGCTTCGTCTGTAAACATTACAATCGCAGAGAAATCAGGATCAATTTCACACTGCTGCATGATTCACCGGCAAAATTCTAGTGAGGGGCATTATCTGCTTGCCTCATTGCTTGTACTCTACGCTTACGGTATGGTCGCAGCTGCTGTTCATGGAGGACACACCATGCTGTGCCATTCAATGCATCCATTCTCCACATGATCGCACAGGTGCTCGTCGACGCATTGTCCGCTACATTCTCTAAGACCACCTCTTCAAACTGTGGAGCGCAGACTGTTCTTGGTCGACCAGGGCCACATCGAGACTGAAACGTGCCTGTTACGCGTAGCCGCTGTGTAAGGTGTGCGAATGTCTGGTGGTTTGGTGACGTCGTGCAAGTTATCTTTGGCTGTACAGATGCGCAGCTGCCTTGCTGTTGCCTCTCATTTCACCACACACCAAGGCTATGTCATTATTCCAGAATTTGTGTACTCGTCCATGTGCACGTCTGCAGTACCTAGTGAATCGAAGCAGTGGCAGGCTGCGAATAACAGGCCGCTTGGGCAGACGGGGCGGGAAACTACTGTGCTCAGGTCGGGGGGAAAGGGGAACTGGCTGTGATGTGTAACATCATGCATCATACCTCCAGCATTTGTTTACCACTGGGGGCAGGACGTGTTGCCTACCCACCAGGCCATGGCCTTGCTACCACTGTACCCTTTGTTTGCATTTTTCACGGAAATGGTGGGTCCTAGAGAGTTGCAACTAGGGGGCCTTNATGGTGGGTCCTAGAGAGTTGCAACTAGGGGGCCTTTTGAGCTGATTACGACGTCCTGCTTTATCTGATGGTATCCACAATCAATTTACCCTCACCGTGTAATTGTTGCATGCAATCAAAGAGTGCCAACCCCTATTATTTACATCATAATGGGGGTGTGTATGACATACCATACCTTCCTTTTATCCAAGATCTTGTTTTAATTAATCCATATACCATTTTGTGTTCCTCTAACGCAAGTATTTTGCATAATATCGCACATAATATGCTTGTCACCCTCCCTCTTTAAGGGCTGCTACATCTCTTGTTATTTGAGATGGACCATGGGTGTCTCATATCATTCTTCCTCTTTTCCGGTCATGATTCACGCGCCCTAGTTTGTNCTACATCTCTTGTTATTTGAGATGGACCATGGGTGTCTTATATCATTCTTCCTCTTTTCCGGTCATGATTCACGTGCCCTAGTTTGTACACATGTTTCCCGAACACGTTATATATGTATGTATATGTATGTATATATATATACATATATATATATATATATATATATACATATATATATACATATATATACACACACACAGGGTGGTCCGCCTAACGTGGACGCCCCCAAAATTTCAGCAACGGTTGCAGATCACCAAACGTGGTTTTCGCTAAATGAAATTACTGACGGAGGCAAGTAATTTGCAGCAAAGTTACTGTTCGTAACATGTGTATGGACAGAAATGATTAAACAAGATATGATTTTTCCCCTGGAAACATTTAGTATGTGCAAAGTGGAATTCAGTGATATAGCATATGCAATGGAAAGTTACACAGAAACACCAAGAAATAATGTGCAAATATGATTAAGTTAGGTGGGTCGGTAGCATGGGGCAGTAGACCTGTACTCACAGCTGTAAGCAAGCAACACACGCTGTGACTCATCCTGGCGGGACCGCTTCCTAATAGCATCGCAGCACCAGTCCACGTAATCTCTTAATGGTAAGTGGTATTGCAGTGTGTGGCTGTACTTACGCAATGAAGTTCATGAATGAGTAAAAACTGGACACACTACTTATTATATTGAGTGTGGCAGAAATGCCAAGCAAGCCATCCAAATGTATAGTGAAAGGTTGTAATGACGCAATATATTAATTATCTGGATTTGAAATTAAAGCCGTGGGAGTTCGTTTATCATGGTATACTGTTTATCGGGCATACGTTTGCAGTTTCACAAAATCTTAGTTTTTGTTACGCGTCATCATTAGAAGATAGAAGCTTTTCCGACTGCGTCGACAGTTTTTGTTCTGGAAGCTTTGTATTATCTTTTACCTACAACGCAGTTCACAATGCCCTTATTTGGTTACGTTTGATACTGTGAGGAGAGGGGGGTGGATACGCACGCAGCGACTAATACTCTGTGTGCATATTCCTGGCCAGCAGTTGATAACCAGCGGTAGACAACCAGCACTCGCAGAGGCCTCGTCGGGCATAGCAATAGCCCCCACACCGGCAACTTCAACCTGCTTGTTTATTTCTCAGCCAGTGTAGGAGGTCGCTAGTTCCTGTGGCGATGCGCAGCTTTCAAGATGTGAATAATCAATAAACCACTGCGACGCTGCTAATTCTTTCTGTTTATAAGTGAAACCTGTTCGTACTCGGCATATCTGATTGTATGTGAACTATTTCATGTGATTGATAAATAAAAGTATACAAAGAAATAAACCGAAACTTGACTTTATTTTCATTGGCGCCTTTTTAGAGTTTTATGTTGCTACCAATGGAGCTAACCGAGTTGTAATTTCCACTGCTCCAATCCTTGATGTGGAACATTACAAGGTATCCTAATTGGACGCCCATCTCATGGCAAACAATACAAAGAAATTGGACACGTCTCTTGTCGCGAGGTGATTTGAATTCCACAACATGAATGCGACGAAAGACTGCTACGGGCTAGACGCATCAACATGATGTATTGGCATGTGTTGATGCAAACCGACACATGGGTACGAGAACTTTCCAGGTTCGTAGAAATAAGTAAAACAAGTGTGTTACGGATACTGCGCCAACGAAAATTCCGTCCATATCACGTGGCTCTTCATCAGGCATTACATGAGGATAATTTCCAGCAGCGTATTCAGTTTTGTAGGTTTGTTCTGATGTCTGTAGGAATGAAAGCAATTTTCTGAAGAAAATACTATTTACCAATAAAGAGACCTTCACAAACCATGGGTGCGTTAATTTATTAAATATGTACTGGGCGACGGAGAATCCACGTTTGGTCCTGCATGTGGAGCACCAGCGACAGTGGAAATTGAACGTGTGGTGTGGAATTGTTGGAGACTACATCATAGGGCCATACTTCATTCAAGATACGTAAGCCCATTTCCTCAGAGACCTTACCGGCACTTCTGGAAGACATACCGCTCGACATGCATCATGATATATGGTTTCAGCATGATGGTTGTCCTGCGCATTTGGCTTTGGTGACGAGGCAAGTGTTAAATGAAATAACTGGTGGTTAGGGCATGGTGGTTTTGTAAGATGGCCAGCTCGACTCCTCAATTTTTTCTTGTGGGGAACACTGAAAGATAGCGTTTACAACATGGTTCCTATGATGCCAAAAGACTTGCAGGAAAGCTTTGTGGCAGCTTGCAGTGGCATTACGCCAGAAACACTTCAGGCCGCTTGCTACATGTGTGTTTACAGATGTGTATTGCTGTCGATGGTAAACACGAGCACATGCTTTGAAAATACCTAATGTGAAGCATTTCAACNGTTTACAGATGTGTATTGCTGTCGATGGTAAACACGAGCACATGCTTTGAAAATACCTAATGTGAAGCATTTCAACCATAAGTAAGCTGTTGTATTAATTTTGCAGTGAGCTCCTATGCGCATTCTTGTAATTAGGGTTGCCCTCATTCTCCATATCCATGGACAAGGTCGGACGGGGCCTGCACTTGNCCTATGCGCATTCTTGTAATTAGGGTTGCCCTCATTCTCCATATCCATGGACAAGGTCGGACGGGGCCTGCACTTGCGGCGCAGGCTAGGGTCCTCGCTTTCGACTGTAATTCGGCAGTCTCTTGTTGGACGGACGCGTGCCGCTAGGGCCTCATTATTGTCATCTTAGATCTAGTCATTCTGTCCGCACAATAACATTTAAAATCCTTTTTATNCCTATGCGCATTCTTGTAATTAGGGTTGCCCTCATTCTCCATATCCATGGACAAGGTCGGACGGGGCCTGCACTTCCGGCGCAGGCTAGGGTCCTCGCTTTCGACTGTAATTCGGCAGTCTCTTGTTGGACGGACGCATGCCGCTAGGGCCTCATTATTGTCATCTTAGATCTAGTCATTCTGTCCGCACAATAACATTTAAAATCCTTTTTATTTAACCCCCGCATCTGGCCTGACCGTTCCGTCGATTGGGAGGGCCCGTGGCTAATTATTTGTACCTACAGGCTTTTACTTTGATCAAACATAATGTATCAACTTGCTGGTACAGGCGAGATCTCGTGCAAGTGTTTTCTTCCTGTAGTTGTGTTAACTAATGTACTGTTTAATTTTCTATTGAGTTGTGTAGTACCCTGTGCAGTTCAATGTCTTTTTATATTGTAGTAAACACCGGATGGCTCTGGATACGACGTGCATGTGGTCACGCTTATTTCCTAGTTAAGTAGTCATCCCCCCCACCACCCGTACTTGCGTTTGGCGTGCTTCGTGGCCAACAATGTAGCTGAAGAGTTCTGCATCAGTGTTGATGCAAGTCATGTGGCTACGCCATGACTTGAGAATAGTGTCTGTGCTCACCACGTGGCCATGCGCAAAATCACGGCCTGGCACCCTGGGAACATTACAACTACATTACCACCTTCATCTGCTGCCTTACCAGTTAACCCCATTCACAACTTAAGTTATTTTTAGTGCCACCATTAAAAAAAGCCTGATCCACTTAAAACATGTAAGATGATGTAATACACCGTAGCGGTAATTGCGTGCAAAATTTGGTAGGAATAGGTTGACTGGTCCCCGAGATATGGTATAATATCTCAATTTTCTAAAGTGTTTCTATCTTCATAAATTACTTATAAAATGGCTGTGTGTTAGCATATTCTGTCTGTNTTATAAAATGGCTGTGTGTTAGCATATTCTGTCTGTCATATACTTTGCCAGCATATAAAGTTTGGTTCAAATTTGTGTGGGACACACGTCATACTGACCCAAAGATTTTAATGGCGGTTATTTTGATAATATGTGACTTCTTCCTTTAGTCATATAAATTTACATGATCCAGAAAAGTGTAACTTGTTGCGTTAATTTGGTGGGAATCTGTTTACCAAGACAGGACATAAGAGCTTAATTTTATGTGGTACTTTCTTCCAAAATGGCGGACAAGAGTTTGTGTATTAGCTTATTTTATGCTTTTACATAAATACTGTCAGCATACAAAGTTAAAGTGAAACTGGTTGCATGNGTTTGTGTATTAGCTTATTTTATGCTTTTACATAAATACTGTCAGCATACAAAGTTAAAGTGAAACTGGTTGCATGGTCTCGTAGATACGGCATTCTAATCTAAAATATTTATATGGTCGTAATTTTGAAAATAAGTGTCTCATCCAAACACACATCACAGCGTGGAGAAATCTCTCCTCACCGTGTGTCTCCCCCTAACATAGATCTTGTGTGGCGCTGTGGCGAGCGGCATGGCGAGCACAGGCTCCAAGTACTCCTGAGGCTGCTCTGCATAGGTCACTTCTTCTTTGAAGGTAGGCAGGTGTATGCTGGAGAACAACTGGTGTTTTCTGGGCAAGCAACTAAATGTATACCCATGCGGCAGACATCACAAGGACCAGGGATGTGTGGGGGTGAAACAGTGCTCATCCTTACCCCCACTCCATGGTGGCTGCACGAGCATGGTGCTCATAAGAAAGGCTGGGTAGTGTATGTTGGCCAAGCTAGGTCTGCTTGCAAGATGCGCACTGGTGTTATGTGGGCGGTATCTACACCCAGTTAGTGGCTGCCCATCTCTGCTGTTTCTCTTCTCATGCCTGCAGCGGCATAGGCCAGGAGGGGGGTGGTGTAGTGGTTAGATCTAGTGTGTTGTGATAATAAATGAAAATGTTCAAAAATACCAGTATTATATTATGTTGTATGTTACAGAAGAACAAAGCATTGCAACAGGTGAACATTCAAACCGTTAACACTGTTGTTTTCTCACCGTAGCAACAAATAACATTTTTGGAATGAAGTAGTAACCAAAATGTGTATTTAAACTGATGTCACATTTTATTCTTTTTATTTATTTATTTACATATTAGCTTCCGTAGATCCTGATTTAGAGTTTAGTAAGCTCCAGGATGTGAAATAAATGTCAAGACACTACACAAACAGTAACAAATTTCACATAGAAATATTTACATAAAAAAACAATAGAGTAACAAGACAATTGTGTCTGGCTTAACCCCAGTGCAATGGGCTGCTTCACTCCACAGTCATCCAATAAAGGTTTATTGTTATTTGTAGTTTCTTTTTTTAAATGTATTCTTAGATATTTGTAAGTAAAACAAGGCTATTCTCATGCCACGGGGAAAATTAAGGCAGTACTNTTTTTAAATGTATTCTTAGATATTTGTAAGTAAAACAAGGCTATTCTCATGCCACGGGGAAAATTAAGGCAGTACTGACAGTCGCTGGTGGGCCATTACAATGCCATGCTGCCAGGAAACGTTAGATGTCAGGTGCTACTGGCACACTATTAGTAGAGCCCACCTATCTTACACTACCTGTTATTTACGTGTCATATGAAATGCCTGNTTTTTAAATGTATTCTTAGATATTTGTAAGTAAAACAAGGCTATTCTCATGCCACGGGGAAAATTAAGGCAGTACCGACAGTCGCTGGTGGGCCATTACAATGCCATGCTGCCAGGAAACGTTAGATGTCGGGTGCTACTGGCACACTATTAGTAGAGCCCACCTATCTTACACTACCTGTTATTTACGTGTCATATGAAATGCCTGNGGTGCTACTGGCACACTATTAGTAGAGCCCACCTATCTTACACTACCTGTTATTTACGTGTCATATGAAATGCCTGTCATAGCCGTCAGTTGGTCCAGTAGTGGCACACAATTTTAAAGCATGTAGTTCGCCACACCAAAGTTCACCTTTTCAGTTTTATGTCAAAGTAGCATGTTATCGTGTAAGATGAGGGCCTTAGTTATTAGGCTGTTTTAACTTTAGAAATATGGTAAAACATTTGATGCCAAGGATGCTTATGTGGCCAGCAGTAAATGTTATCAGGAAGTCATAAAACACTAGATTAAATGCAATTCAAATTTTAATTGAATCTTCTAGTAATAAATGCAAAACTGCATGGTCTTGTATAAGAAATGTAATTGTTAAAACTAAGATAAATGCTGGTAATGATATATAACCAGTTATCTTTAACGAGTACTTCATAAATTCCGTAAAGGTGACAGCTGACTCTGTTTCTTCATATCAAACAATGAATTGTTACAAAATAAGTAAATTCCTAATGTGTTTTTTAAGTTTACAAATGCTACATGTGATGAAGTGTTGGATATTGTTAAGAATATAAGGCCATCCACAAGTGCTTATTTTTATGGTATGTCATCAAACTTTCTCAAGCAAATAATGGAGTATATTTTATTGCTTCTTACTGCTTCTATGAGTAACTGCTAGACTACTGGTATCTTTCCTCATTGTCNATAATGGAGTATATTTTATTGCTTCTTACTGCTTCTATGAGTAACTGCTAGACTACTGGTATCTTTCCTCATTGTCTGAAAGTCTCGAAGTTTGTTACTGTATATAAAAGGACCCTAGCGACAATACTAGCAGTTATTGATCTGTATCTCTGGTACTGAGATAGGTAGAGTTTTTGGAAACGTAATAAAAATCAACTGATGGTTTATTTTGAAACTTTTGGCTTGTTTACTGGAAAACAATGTGNAGTTTTTGGAAACGTAATAAAAATCAACTGATGGTTTATTTTGAAACTTTTGGCTTGTTTACTGGAAAACAATGTGGATTTAGAGCAAGAAGGTGTACTATTGATGCTGTTAGATATCTTCTTAAAATGATATTTTTATGGAAGCGATTATGTGTGATTTAAGCAAGGCGTTCAATTGTTTACATCGTATCATTTTATTTGATAAATATGCAATTTTATGAGATATGTAGTAAGGAATTTAATTTCAAGTCATGTCTATGAGATCAAAGTCGGTGATGTTGGTATACAGTCCACTGGAAGCATTGTAAGTTGTGGTCTACCTCAGGGTTCGGTTCTCAAGCTCATTTTATTGTTGATGTTGATCAATTATTTAGATAGTATTATGCAGTGTCATTCAATCACATATGCTCATGATTCTACTTTTATGAATTTACTAGTTTATATGAGCTAGTACAGTATAATAAATTAACTTTGTCCAAAGCAAAGAGATGGGGTTTAACTTAAATGGTTTTCGTATGAATGTTGACAAAACCCAAAACATTGTTTTGTAAAGATTAGATTCTGAAGTCAACAGCAGGCCAAGATGGACTGACTGTTCTTTCCATTTTTTTTTTTTACATCAAAGTGGGCATATTTAATAAAACAGATTAATGGTGTTTTCAATGACTTCAAGCGGAAAAAAGTGTGACATAAATATTGTAAAGTAAAATGGCATGCATGTATGTATTAAATGGTTCTGTTTTTTCTTGTAGTGTAAAGTAGATTTCATTATAAATGTTTACAAAGATATCAGGTTCCAGAGGGGGGGGGGGGGCAAACACACTGCTTAGGCCGACAGTAGGTGTAAATTGGGCCCCTCCTTGTGCCTTAGAAATTGTTTCTGTGTTACCAGTATTAATTTTACAAATCTATCTGTGTAGGGTCTTTAAGTAATGGTTCTAAATTGATATCAGCAGAGAAACAACTTGAAATAACTTAATAAGGATCATGCAAGTTTAATAGAAAATAGTGCTTTAGCTCTTGAAACAATATGACAGCTGAAAGCCAATACCAACTATAGGGTTCACTTAATTTAAGAGATTTGGAGACATAGAATGGAAAGGGAGCCNCAGTCATTGGCAATGTCCACCTCATTTCACACATGTATGAAAGTTGGGAGTGACCCCAGTAGGAGTTGGAACTAGATTGTCTTGGCGGGAGTATGGTGTCCTCGTCACGCAACTACTACGGTCTCTCCAACAACAGGCTTTCATCAAAACTTGCACTAACTGAACATAGAATTATGCCTATTGCGAAAAGAAACCATTTATTTAAGAGCATGGTATACAACCAATTGTTGTGATGAAGTACCAAAGGAAGCAGTTTCTGTTAATTACTTGTATTGTTAATCAGAGTATTTTAGACTAATCAAACAGGTTAGTTCAACTAAAGCAGCCATGATTCGGAAATTAAAATTATGTTTTGTAAAACTGGAGTGTTTTATGAACTTATCAAGGAATATGACTTTCATAAAAATTTCATTGTACATTCTTTTACCCGCTCAGAAGGGCAGTCAGAACTGTTTAGAAAAATGCTAAACAAATCAGAAAGGTTTACAGGGCCTTCCTAGCATGAAACTTAAAGCACACGTCTGGACTATGGTAATTTCCTCCTCACAAATAGTGTTGAGCAAAAAAAAAACTTCGACCCAAACAACTTTCTGAAATTTTTAAGAAAGGAATGCTGTTGAAATGGTATAACTTTGAAATTGAAACAGTTGCGTCAAAAACAAGAAGCTTCTGGTATAAATAGTGAACCTCCTTTCCTCAACATGGGTGCAATTAATTTTTTTAATAATTTCTTAAAAACTGATTTGATAGGTAGGACTTGTCATCTTTGTTGAAAGCAATATCATTACAGATGAAACCAGAAACGTGTGCAACAGTAGTGAGACAATTATAAATATACCGTGCCTTACCTGGGGCTCGAACCCAGAAAACCTCGTACCATAAGCTTAGTGTGCTATCAGCTGGAGTACGGAGGTCAGATTCGAGCTTCAACTTTGAATTTAATCAGTCTAATGTTTCAAATTATAGAGCTTACTAACCTAAAATATTTACAAGGCCATCATCTAGAAAATAAGTGACTGTGCCACTTGAAACACGTAAGTTTATGTGCGGTGCAAACTGTTTTCCAAATCAGGTAGGAATCTGTCAATTGTTTCTCGAGATATTACATAAAATCATTATTTTTTATGTTAACCTGACCTGTCACAGTAGTACTTACATGCCAGATTGGATGAGAATTGCTTTGATAGTTTTCAAGATAAAATGTAAAATCTTAATTTTTTAATTTTATGCTATCTTCCAAAATGGTAGACTAATAACGATATACATTTCAAAATGTAATGCTTAAATAATGCTCTGCCAGCATACAAAATTTGGTGTAAATAGTTTTAACGGTTCCAGAGATTACATCACCCTAAATATTAAAATGGCCACCATGTTGAAAGTAAGTGCTTAGAGTGGTCAAAAACTAAAAAATTCGGGTTCCCTTACTAAGAACTGTGTATGTACCAAGTTTGGTGAAATTCTGTTCATGCGTTAAAAAATTCAAAAAAGGGGAAAACACGCACAAAAACACACACACACACAAACTCACACACACACACACACACACACACACACACACACACACACACACACACACACACACANGAGATTACATCACCCTAAATATTAAAATGGCCACCATGTTGAAAGTAAGTGCTTAGAGTGGTCAAAAACTAAAAAAATTCGGGTTCCCTTACTAAGAACTGTGTATGTACCAAGTTTAGTGAAATTCTGTTCATGCGTTAAAAAATTCAAAAAGGGGAAAACACGCACAAAAACACACACACACACACAAACTCACACACACACACACACAGGAAAGTGATCTCATAAGCCTTCCTTTCCTTTGGAAAGAAGGCTGAAAATGGTACTACAGATGTNCACACACACACAGGAAAGTGATCTCATAAGCCTTCCTTTCCTTTGGAAAGAAGGCTGAAAATGGTACTACAGATGTGTTGTGTTCGTACCTGTGTAAGGTTGGCAACATTGTTGTTTCTTTGTTATAGTGCAAAGTTAGTCAGTTCCCAGTGNGTTGTGTTCGTACCTGTGTAAGGTTGGCAACATTGTTGTTTCTTTGTTATAGTGCCAAGTTAGTCAGTTCCCAGTGGAAAGCTTGGTGAGAATGTAAACAAGTGAGGTCCTCGTGTTCTCCCAGTGGTTAACACTTACGTCATGAGTCATAAACACTAGTGCATCTCGTGGAGTTATCGAAGATGCCACAAGATGTTGCAGGGTATGAAAGCTTCATCAGTTGGCGAAAGTTAATTGTGTGTGGATCCCAATCTGCAAAATTTTGACAATTGTTGGGTGCAGAAACTAACTTCATACATGATTCAGGCTGGAGATACTGTGTGTAGTGTGTTGCATGTTGTGTGCACATGTGTATGTTTGTGTGTGTGTTGATATCAGTACTAGTTAGCGAGGTAGTAGTTGGAAGTAGTGATGTGGTGGTCCCAGGGCGCCTGGTCGTGATCTCATGCATGGCCTCGCGGTGAGCAGAGAATCTTACCAGGCTCGCGAGATAGCCGCGTTTCTGGTCGCTAACGCAGGCGCATACCTCTTCTGCTCCGTTGTTGGCGGCCACAGAACATGCCAAACACAAGTACAAGTGGGGATGGTTACATACACGTAGAGAATGAGTGTGACCACGTGCACATTAGATCCAGAGCCATCCGGTGTTTATTTCAAAGCAAATCAACATTAAAATGCACGGAATATTACACAAACTCAGAAGGAATGATGCACTACATTATTTTAATACTGTGGCACAAGAAACTTGCATGATGCCTCACCTGAACCAGCACAAAAATACACAAAGTTAAGTTATCAAAGAAAAGCCCTTGGGCAAAATAATTAGTTAAGGGGCCTCCGAATTAACAGAAGGGCCATGCCGGCTGTAGAGGCAAAATAAAAAGGTTTTAGAAATTAATTAAACAGACAGCTACGAATCAGGGAAGACAAAGTTGAACCCCCACCAGGTCATGCAGCATGCGTCCATCCGGCTTGAGCTCCAACGAGAGACTGCTGAGTGGCTGTAGGAAATGAGGACACTATTCCACGCCGGAGGTGCAGGCCCCGTCGCTCCACTTGCATGGATATGAAGCGTGAGTGACAAACCACAGATGACCACAAAAATGTGCACAGGAGTGCACTGCAAAATTAACACATCAGAAATTTACTTACTATTTTTCAAAATGTGCACGGGAGCGCACAGCAAAACATACACATGTGGACCTTACTTACTAGCACAAACCCTGTGTGCATGTNCAAAATGTGCACGGGAGCGCACAGCAAAACATACACATGTGGACCTTACTTACTAGCACAAACCCTGTGTGCATGTGTGTGCATGCGTGCGTGCGCACACTTTGCATTGCCACCAACTCTTGAGGAGGGTGAGAAGATTCAGTACTGAACANTGTGTGCATGCGTGCGTGCGCACACTTTGCATTGCCACCAACTCTTGAGGAGGGTGAGAAGATTCAGTACTGAACAATTTGAACGGCAGTCCTGGTAATGCACGTAACGTGCAAGGTCACAGTTGGGCACATGTCCCTGAAAGGGTTATCAAGATACAACATTCACTTGCCAGCAAGATGAATAGACATTTCAAGTGACTTTGAGAAGTGTTTAGATATTGAAGGGACAATGATCAAGATGGTGCTCCTATACTGTTCAAACTGAGTCTCGTGGGATAGCTTGAGAGCTATGCAAGTTCAGTAATTTCTGCTTCAAATTAATGGCCACCATGTTAGTAATATGAGGTAATGTTTTGATATAATGCTGTCAATGTGTTTCTACAAAGCTTTTTTTTTTTTTTTTTATTCCTACAATTTAAACTAATTGCATATTGCAATAAAATATATTGTTTTGGACCAAGTGTAACAGTTTTGCATTTGTAAATAATTTTGCATAAATTAGACAATATACAATTAAAAGTATGATTATATTTATGTCTGTTTATTCAACTACAAGAATCCCAAGGCTGGTAGGAAACCCAGGCGATGCCATGTCTGAGGTTACTAGGCAAACCTTTTCTCTAGTGGCTCTTCATTGCCTTTCAGAGTATGGAGGTTAGTCAGACCTGCCAACTATTTAAAAAATTCCAAATATTTGTACTGGGAATTGAAAATGATGGGCTCTGCCTACCAAGCCTGCAATGCAAATCATTTTTCAGGACATAAATGAAAATCAATATTTTGTGGCCAACTTATTCATTTGGTTACTGAAACCTAAATGTGGTGGTTGAAAAGTGTTAGTCATCAAATATTGCTGTGAGAAGCCTTCTGTTGACGATATTTATTCTTCTGTAAAACTGCATTTTAAACTATTGTGACAATTTGGTATCTTTTCTGAACAGATTGTTGTATTAAAAGTCCACTGCTTGAAATACAGAGAAAACAGAACACACACAAGGCTTGTTTACGCTATTTTCCATCGCCATTGCAATACTTCTGTATGGCCGACTACCCATAACAACGCAGAGTAGTGGACTGTGATGCAGCGGCATGACCACGAGCTTGTATGGTTACGCAGAGGACCACCCGTTAGCAAAGTTAGTAATGTTGGCCGCGCNTGCAGCGGCATGACCACGAGCTTGTATGGTTACGCAGAGGACCACCCGTTAGCAAAGTTAGTAATGTTGGCCGCGCCAGTTACAAAGCCGACTATAAGTTGCCACTGCTAGCTCAGAGGTAGTACACAAGACTCTGTACAATGGATGCCAATTACATATGAAATAAAGTCAAGTTCCGGAGTATTTGTTCTATACTTTATTTATCATATCATTTTTAGTGACACAGTTCACATACAAAGTTCAATTATGCAGAGCACGGACCATTCACAGGTAAATAGACTATTGCAGACCAGAGCCACAGTTATTTATGAATTATTACGTTTCTTACAGACTGACCCGAAGAAATAAAAAATGTGGCGACCTCTCACATCGGCAGAGAAATAATCTCGTAAGTTCAAATTTGCCGATGTGGGGGTTAGAGTCACACCCGACACGGCCTAGACGACCATTCTACCACTGCCCTGAAGGGCGACTGCCTTCCAACTGTCTTCATCCACTGCTTGAATGGCGACAGACACACGCGTCTTTTTGCTGCCTATCACCCCCCTCTCCCCAGATAAGGGCCTGGCCACGCACGCTCTCTACGAGTTATCGTAACTACGCCGTAGGAACTAAAACTGCGCCGTCAACATACAGATAAACAAACTTCTCGTATAAAACTTGTTGACACATTCTGAAAAAAGCTAATCTAATGTTGACGCTTAACAAAAACTCCAACGTTCGAAACGAAATGACAACCGGACTCCTGATAAACGTAAAACAGCAAATTTATGCCCCATACACAAACTATCACGGGAAACGAACCACCACGGCTTTAATTTTGAATACCCGATAAAAATATTGTGAAGCTTAGCAAAACTAAAGAAAAACGAACGAAATTGAAACACGTGTCCCGGTCCCGAAAATTAAGAATACTGCGTCATTACAAGTTTTTATAACACACTGGTTTTACACAGCGTAGCGTAACAAATCCCAAATAGGCAATAAATAGAGAGAGGCTCACAAGTTTTTTTTTTAAGTTTATTTATTGTTTTTATTGTACTGTAGGAAGATGGGATCTAGTACTCTTGAAAGAAACATCGCGGGTACGTCACTTCTAGCCTTGGACCACACTGCATGTAGTAATGGTGCAGATTATACTGACTTAGAAGGAACATTTAGTTAATTTTCTTATTGTTTTTTCAAGGGATTTGGCTTTGTTTTGCCGTGGCGAGTAATAATTTGCTCTAATATTTAATTACCGGCTACCGCCTAGTGTTACAAAGTTACCTGTGCCAATAAGGTGACCAGGCCCTACTCGTATTTAACCATTGAAGGGGGATGATTTAACCAAACACATTTTAACAGATTTTTATATCTGTTTCTTGAAACAAAATCCTGATATTTGTCTCTCCATGTCAAGTACTTCCTANACATTTTAACAGATTTTTATATCTGTTTCTTGAAACAAAATCCTGATATTTGTCTCTCCATGTCAAGTACTTCCTGATAGTTTTACATTGATGCGTTTTCAAGTTTGATTTTCAGTGTAGCGTACCTCCCTTGATATTCACCACACGAAAGTGGTGGTCAAAGTAGGTACACCCTATTTTGCATAAGGAATCACCTCCCAGAGTTTGGCACATGAATTCTGGTCGATGTTGTGCATATAATCAGCACTGAAGAGTTGCTATGTGTGCACATACGTGTTTGTGTGTGTATTTGAGTACAGTTGTAAAAAGTCCAAAGTATAATATTAATATAGTCTCTATTATGTAAACATTTTCTGCCTTTCCCAACCCAAGAATACAACAGCGTAGTCAGTGCCAGTTATTAGCCACTGTTGANTTATGTAAACATTTTCTGCCTTTCCCAACCCAAGAATACAACAGCGTAGTCAGTGCCAGTTATTAGCCACTGTTGAACCACACAAATTATTCACAGCACTGCCATAAAACTTGGCTGTAGGACATTCAAGAACCATAAGCATAAACTAGTTAGTTACAATTTGTTACTGGGCCATATGATAACATATTAATAATTCATACCTTTCTCCCTGCATCAAACCAGTTTTAATGTTTTACTTACAAGTTCACATGTTAGGGCTACACTGCCATAATTTGTAAAAAAGTGTTTATTAAATTTTTAGGCATTACCTAAACATCCTTCATTGTAATATTTTGATTTGTCTTTCAGTTGTTTTTTTTTGTGTGTAAAAATAATAGGTACAGATGTATCAAGTAAAAGTGCTGGGTAAAAATTTGGTTACAATAACCCAAGTACTGATGCACTTTATTTTGGAGATTATTTGAATTTTAAATAAAGGATTCAATTTTTTTTTTTAACAAATTAAGTTTATTTATGTGACACTATTTTTTTTGAACTTGTTTATTATAGTCAACAATAAGTGAATTGGGTGTGTTCATAAATGTAAAGTTTCAAAAGGTTCAACAATTTGCAAGAAATTATTTATACTCATAACATGAATATTACTACTTAGGCCTATTAGTTTTGTGTATTTTTGTATTGTTAGTTAATTGTCAGCATCATGACAATGAAAAATTGGTAAGTTGAAAGTAGGCCTAGTTAATTTGTAAATTTTTTACAGAAGGTATTTTCCATGTTCAAAACATAAGTTCAGTGCTATGGGATTATTAAAGTTATAACCTAGAAATGTCAGAATTATGAGGTACTCCAAAATGGTAGATGTAGAACATGATATGCAGGTTGAGTATAAAAGAATACCCCAACTTTGAATGTCTATAATATCGAAACCAAATAACCTACAACCTTGATTGACCAATCAAATGAACCGTGGAACCGTGAAGTTTGTTTGCTATACATTCATAAATGTTCAATGTGACCACCATTAGCGGCCCGAACGACATCTGTGCGATAATCAAACTTTTCCACGCTCTTGTCAGCATGTCCGGTGTTACGGTTTGGATGGTGTACGTAACTCTCGGTTTGAGGTGGTGAGGGGGTAGCGAGCTCGCATTTGAAACGTCAATGTGAAGGGGATGGTCGGATGTTTCCTTTATGGTGCGCCACCCCATTGGCACCTAGCTGTTCGCGGATACCAGAACGAGACGTTGCCGCAACGCTGGATTGGTCGAGGAGCAGCTGGTGACCAGGCTCTTTATCACTGGCCTCCAAATTTGCCAGAATCTTACGCCGTGCAATTTTTTCCATGGGGGTACATAAAGGATCAAGTGTTTCGTCCACCATTGCCGGCTAACATTGACGACCTGAAAACGAGTATTATGGGCGCCATCCAAACCGTAACACCGGACATGCTGACAAGAGCGTGGAACAAGTTTTATTAGCACGTAGATGTCATTCGGGCTGCTCGTGGTGGTCACATTGAACATTTATGAATGTATGGTAAACAAACTTCACGGTTCCACGGTTCATTTGATTGGTCAATCAAGGTTGTATGTTATTTGGTTTTGATATTATAGACCTTCAAAGTTCGGGTATTCTTTTATACTCACCTTGTACAATAAATGTTGAGACGTGTGATTTAAGGAGGAATGTTGCTTATTGCCCACAGCCGAAGTTCAGCTGCATCACCACAGGCTGCGAGATGTCACTCCGCGTCCAAGGTAGGTACATCGTCACTCCCTCAGATCAGTCACACTTGTAAGCATCCTTAGTCTACAACTTCCCTCGAGCAGTTCTCATGCATGGAAGAATGTATTTTACCAGAAATGTTAAAATATGTTGTTCTCTTTATACTACCATTCATTGTAGCAAGAACATCAGCATTTGGTTTTTAAGGGTTACAAGATGTGCGATAGGTATTCAGAAAGAGGACACTTTCCAGTACTAGCATTAAAAAAGTAGACAGTTGCAAGAAAATGACACAAAGAAAGAGGAGACATAATTTTACAGTAGAAATATACAAAATTAGTGTATTTGTTCTATATTACATGCAAAATTATATCGCAAATTTGGTTGAGTAATACAAAATATTTTTTTTGCAACCAGATAAAGTCAATACGAAAGTCAATTCCATTTAGTTTGTAAGTGCTACAGAATTTTTTTGCAAGCAAATAATATAGAAGTATCGAGACAAAAAACAGTTGGACACAAGCACTGCGCACGATTTTGCTAACCACTCTCGCACAGCTCAGGTTCAGATACACTTTGATCATATTTCTTTGGCGATTTTATTAGTTCTGGTAGGTTTTTATCTTCTATCGAATAATTGTAAAATTTGGAATAGATTAGGCTCTTCCTCAATTTAGATATGTATAAAAAAAAACAGCTAGGATAGATGAGTGTTGATAAAAACAAACGATTCACGTAATATTCTCCAAAAAGTTTGCACTTTTGTGACTAAATATTCGACCCACAAAAAATAGAATTTAGCTGTCTTTCACTTTTATTGGAAAAGAGAACATTTCAATTTTTTTTTTTTTTTTTTTTTGTAAATCGTGGCCAGACAGTTTACAATGCCTCAACAAGAGGACATGTCGAGGGGTAAAAGAGGATGCCTGGTAACCCTGTTAAAGTACTCCATGAATTATTGTGTAATTGTGAACTTGGCCTTATACAGGAACAGATATTACTTTCATGTGGGAAGATATGAAGTGAAATTACATAAGTATTTATGAGTAGGTACACTTGCAATATTTTAATTTCATATTTTTTACCCGGAATATACTTAATTGACTACAGTACTTGAGCATTGTGTGAAACTGTAACAAATATAGTCTTTTTGTGCTAGCATCAAACTGCTCGATAAATGGTTTTTGGTTGATTTTATGGGCTAGAATAGTTTTCTGCTGTCTAAATAAAATTTTATGAAAAATTTTAATTCAACATGAGCCATTGTTAACCCACTGTCAGTTTTCATCACTAGCTTCTCACAGCTAAGGTCCCAAATGCTGGCTGCTGGAGGGACTGCTCACCTTCAACCAAGATGGAACGGATTCAATTCCCAGTGTGATTACCCAGAATTTTGCATGTGGGAAATGTAACGAATGTTGCCATTCGCTGGTTAGGTTTTCTTGGGCCACACTCCTATTTCCTTGGCCCTTGCATTCCTCCACCTTCACGTCATTTTGCCCTCAGGTTCTCAAGCCCTCACTGTTAAGCACCAATCGTAACCTCGTAACTTTCAACTCCCTCCTGAAGGAACACATCCTGGATAATGTCAGATGGCCATTCCACTTCCCAGAAACTGTACAAGTCAACCAAGTCAAGCTGCCTAGGCCGAGCTCCATCCTCTTATCTTCTCTCGGTGATGCTTTCCTCACCAGCTACCCACAGCCTATCAGGCTCTGACATCTACTCTGACTGACACCAGCCAGTTCAAAACTCATGATATTCTAATATGTTGTACTCTCTGCCGACCCACCACGATGTGGGAGCTTAGTCACCAGTCAAAACCAATGAATCGGTCACGTGTAACTGGGTTATCATTTCTTGAGTGTATGCTTTGTTTGCACCCCTTGCTGCATATTTTTCAATTAGAGACTACTATTCATAAGGAATGGATGAATAATCCCTTGGATGTCGTGCATAACCTGTATTTGGTAATCCCGCATCAAATACAATCTGTAACTTTGGTCAGGGGTGAACAAACCCATTACTAATATAGATTTTGTGTCATATAACAGGTGTACATTCTATTTGGTTCATCACCTGCACATCTACATGTGATAATATGGCAAGTGCATGCCAGTGGCTTTGAACTAGTAAAGTACCTTTGGATTACTTCTAAATCCTTGTAAGTTCAATTCTTCCTTGATGTTCCGTTCTGGGTAATATGAGAGTATATTTTCAATGCATACCCATGGTTGGCTCAGTTGGTTAGGCCTCCCACATCTCAAATCGCTAATTTGATCACAGTCCCCGACAGGCAGTGAATTTTCAGACAGGGGTTCTCATGTGGCGAATGTGCTACCAGGGGTTTTCTTAGGGCTCTCCTATCTTCATTCTGCGATGTCTATGCCCCCATAGGGGCCATGGTGATGTAGTGGTCAGATTACTCGCCTCGCACCAAGGTGAACCGTGTATGATTCCTGGATGTTTGCACGTGGGAATTGTGCTGAACTATGCCACAGTTCGGCAGGTTTTATCGGGATCTTCTCTTTCCCCCGGCCTTGCATTACAGCACTTCTCAATTCTCACCTTGCTTCACCCTCATCGGCTCTCAAGACCACGATATTAAGAGCCACCCATATCTCTTCACTCGCAATCTTTCCACTCCACTCCGTCTCATCTTATCACATCCATTCTTCGGGCTGGCTGGAGCGACAGGTCTGTCCCTCGAGTAGGGCAGCCGGCTCTGCTTAGCGCCAGCCTCCTCTCAGCCATACCTGACCCTGCCTCAAGCAGGAAACGTGTGGATTTTTTTTTAAAATCTCATAAGTTTACTGTGCATCATGTTTCTATAATTTAAAAGTAATAATAAAATCTAGTGCTATTATTTTTCATCAAGTTTGTTTGCCCTTCTATAAAATTTCCTCAAAAGCAGTTTATATGTTTTAGAAGTAAGCGAATATATTAACAAGTGTTTTTGTATGCCAGCGAAGAGACTAGTGTTGTCTGCATGGTTGTGTTGCGCAGGTTGCGGACGTGTGTCCTGGCAGGAAGAAGTGCCCCTGCTGCCAGTGCGGCAAGCGGTTGTTCTGCCGGGTGAGTAATGACTTGGAGGAATGAATGGCCTGACATCCNGCGGTTGTTCTGCCGGGTGAGTAATGACTTGGAGGAATGAATGGCCTGACATCCTACTTACACTCTAGTCAGGCTGCTGGGAAATGTATGAGGTGTCATCCTCCAGCTAAGGGCACTGTTCAGTGGTAACAGTGACGGTGAGCCACTGATATGGCTGCCCCGCGTCAGTCTGGCCAGAGGTGGAGCATCTGTGTGATTATTGTTTCACACAAAAGTTAACAATTCTCTTTGAGCAGGTTATAATGAGAGATCCTTTAATATCAGGGTATCCTTGCTTGTTAATGATATGCATGGTACTGTCTGTCCCACTGTTTTATTTTTGTTTACCTTCTTTTTTAAAAAAGTACCCTATTTTTTTTTTACATTTCATTTAAAAAAAAAGTATTCTGACAACACTATTTTGATAAGTCTATTTACACTTTGATTTTTGGATAACAGTGATGACAGTAACTCTACTTGACATTATTTTTAGATAACAAACATAAAAAGAAAGAATTCATTATATAAAGTAAAAATGGTCTCTTGTATGTAGAGGAGTAAAGTTATACAACTGTGTACTGCAAGGATTCTTTGAATATTTCCTTTTATTCCGTACAAAATGGTTTTAATCACATTTGAGGTTCATCACAACCTGAGGCGACATGCGCGTATGTCATTTACGGCATGTATCTTGGGGCTGCTGGTCATGTGGAGAGGCAGTGAGATTTTTTGTGGCATTTACAGTTTGTGAGTGAAGTGAGTGAAGAGATTTGGGTGGCTTTTAACAGCGAGGTTTTGAGAGCTGATGAGAGTGATTGAGGTGAGTATGGAGCAGTGCCAGAATGAAGAGGTGGGTGAAAAAGGAGATCCCCTAGAAAACTTACAGCGGCATCATCCGGTACAATTCCCACATGCAAAAATCCGAGAGTGACCCGGCCAGGGTTGAACTCGGTTCGCCGTAGTGGGAGGCGAGCAGACTAACCGCTCAGCCACCACGGCCCCTACAGTTTGCGAGATGAATTTTATTTTGTCATAAGGAAAGGCAGGAACAAAAGAGTGTGATAAGTAATGGAACATGAGTGGACTGCACCAGAATTGTGGTGAGAAATACATTTTTTGACAACCATTGTCATTGTTTATTTTTATTTTTGGTTTATTTCATTTCTTATTTTTCTATATGTGCATTTATACTCATTGCCATAAAAATTTTGTGGATCAAAAGGAACTGTTTAAGTGAAATTTTATCAGTGTGATGATGCAGACAATACAAAGAAGTAATTGCAAAATCATTGCTTTATGACAGTTTGCAACCTTCCTATGGCACAGAAGACCACTTTNACAATACAAAGAAGTAATTGCAAAATCATTGCTTTATGACAGTTTGCAACCTTCCTATGGCACAGAAGACCACTTTGTATCTGGATACATGCATTGGGTATTAAATCAGACAAATGCAGTACATTATCTTGCCACAAATTTTGCTCACGTATGTTGCAAAGCATTCTCCAAATCACGAACAGTTTGACACAGAGGAAGTTGGCGTCTCATCTGGAGTGACGTACCAGGTGATAGAGCAGTACTCAGCAGTGTTGAAACATGGTGCCAACACCCCTAAAAAGCTCAATTTGTGTGCAGGCAAGCATTTTGCTCTTGGAAACAGGCTCCAGGACACCCAGCAAGGAAACCGCATGTGGTGCCGCAAGATGTGTGCTCTGCAGTGATCCTCACATCACTACCATTGGNGGACACCCAGCAAGGAAACCGCATGTGGTGCCGCAAGATGTGTGCTCTGCAGTGATCCTCACATCACTACCATTGGTGAATGATGATCATATGTAATGGCTCCCCAGACCATCATGCCAGTATGTTTTGCTGTAAAGTAAGGCAGAGATTTTAGTACCTGCCTTGGGTCTTTCAAAACTGTGGCGTGGTGGCCATACATTTCCAAAGATAAGTGTCAGCCACCTCTAAAGATGAAATGTCACCAATCTGTAGCTTTCCACTCATATCTCTTTTGCCATTATTGCAACAGAGGCAACAATTGTGAAGTGTTAATGGTAGAACATGCATCACCAGGATCACAGATTTGCCTTTGCTAGGTCTGGCGTAGAACTGGTCCGTCATTTATGGGTACCTTCTTATGTCAGTGGCTTCAGCATATTCTGACTGTGAATTTTGAATGGCCCAAATTTTCAAGCAGTTTCCATTCCATGCCAACTGCCTCTTGCTGTCTAATATCTTCCAAACTCCATCAGTTGTTCACACAGCTGTCTTTTGCATCTTCTTGATATGTCTATTTCTTATTTATCACACCTCACAAGTATTCTGTCACATCACGTGAACTTTCCTGAGGACTGCTTATACATACCACTGCCATCGTACCTCCTCTCCCTCTTCAACTTGAGCCCAAACCTGATGCAGGATGCGCGGCCATGGCGGACGTCCGAACAGCACAATAGTCGCAGGCTGCCTTCCCCATGCCGACGGCCACGACCACCAGAAGTAGCACGCTTGCCCGGGGTCAATGTGGCAACTGAAGAGAAGGGAACGAAAAAAGATTGGAGCAGTGTGCATGAGTGCGTGAGGCAGGGACAGAATTACAGTGTGCTTAATTAAATAGAGGTCTCAGTGTCAACGGGCCATTGGTCGTAACTCGCCCTGACACAGAGTTTGTGTGTGCAATAGGTGTGAGCGCTTGACGACGTGGTCAGTCGATCATGTAAACAGTGCTAATTCCCACGAAATGCAGTGTAGAGACAGGCGTCAGTTGAATTTTAATGACGTAAGGAAGTAGTTTAAAAAGAGTGGTGTTAATTACTATTTTATAGTTGTGCTAAGTGTTGACATCACGTTACCGGGGCTGTTCCTATCCCAAACTCCCATCCCCTTGTGCACCGGGTGATGTCCAGAGAATTTTAAAGGTTAATTCTGAACAACTAAAGGTGGTAAACGACTCAGGTCAGTCAGTGGCTGTCAATATTAAGGGTATCTCTCTCTGAGGGTATATTGTGTTAAGTACTTGAGTGCAGTGTACGGGGGCGCGGGCGGGGATGACACTAGCCAGAAGTGTTTGCCATAGCCTCTCAATCTCTCTCGGACCGCGAGTGGGGCGGGGTGCATTCTGAACACGGGAGCAACTCAGTTTGTTTTTCAACTGATATTTAATTCTGTTACCATAGCTTTCAGATCCATTAGTTTTACTTCATCTCCTGTGCCTACCCTACTACCCCCACCATGCATCATTGCTCGTTGCACAGAAGATGTAATCTTAACACGTGCAGTATGGGACGACTCTCGCTGGTCGGCATGGGTGTGCAGTGCACACATGCTGCAGGCTACATGCTACATGCTAGAGGACTGACATATCATTCGGAAGTGACGTAATGTCATGTTGCCCCCAAAGGGTTGTGTTTGTTCTAGTGCATGCGTGTATGCTTACTGCAATAAAGTCTGCTTTCACCAAGTAAGTGTGCGTGTGATGTGTAGCGTTGCCTAGCAAGGGTGTGCTACTTAACAGCTCTAGGGTATTGGCTTGTTACCTGGCCGACAACGTAATGTTATCTGGTTTCCTGTCATCCTTACTTCGCCAAGTGAGAACTGCCACAACGGACCATAGCACCCTTGAGATCACACACTATTCACTTAGGCCTGGTTATGCCTGATGGTGCCGGGCACAATACGTAGCACTTCTCCACTCTCACTCCGGTGGGGACTTCACTCACAAAGAATAACAGCAGTACTTTCGTATAATGTATTTGCATGTACCATCTTATAAATTTTAATAATTTTTATAGCATTGTCTGATATGCCTATTTAGTTTTTCATTGTGCACAATTTTTATCGCAGTGAGGGTAAATTTTATAATTACAGTAATTTTTCTACTACTATTTGTGTCAATTAAAATTGTAATTTTTTCGGTTCCTAATTTTTGTTGTTATTGTATAGTTCACCAAATACAGGAACAAGTTTTGATTATTATATTCAGATTACTGCCACATTTTGCAAATTGTTTTGTTGCACGAGTGGAAATTTTCAGTACGTAATAATGATTATTGAGATAATTCTTTTTTCCTTTGATGTTTTGAAACAATGATATGAACTGACAGTGTACCAGTAGTTTCCAGAATTAAGAATATTAACTTTTCCTGCACAATGTGAAATTTGTTAGCATTTTGGAATAAAAAAAAATTTTATTTTTCACATAGGGGATAAATACAAATTAAATATAAATGTAAAATTAAATATAACTTGAATGCGAGCTTAAGGAATGCCAATACTTACCTTGGAGGGGATGATATCTGTATGGTTAAGTTTTTTTTCAATCATTTCCAAATACTGAACACAGAAAGTTTTTGTTGCACATGCTTTTGCTTATACAGGCATGAAAAACTTAATAGTCTTTGTATGTGGGTTGTGGTCTCGGGTTTTAACAAGTCACAAAAATTTTATAATGAACCTATAATCAGTAAGATATAACTTCCAGAGAATTACTGCTTCAGATAAGGTAAGAGTTTGTAAATTTTACAATGGCAAAATACTTTTATTATTTATATTTTGTGTTTGGGTATGAGTTTTTTTTATGGCTCTAATGTTGCCGTAGTTTTGAGTTTTAAGCATTTTCTCCGGCACTACTGGGTGGAGGCAATATTTTATGTCACCATCATAAATTTCCAGAAAACTGGCAACAGTTTTACAACACACTGGAACAACATACTATTTTCATACTTTTTATTTGAAAATAGTTCAACGTGGCAAAAAATTATTTTGGAAATGTTGTTTATTATTTATAATGGTAATAAAGAATTTCAGGTAGCAAATAAAATTGTGCTTTGTATCGTATTTTCAACAAATACTTCAGTAATTAACCTTGATTGTTTATTCTCTGTTATGAGAAATAAATCCATTAGATACAGGTATGAATTTTGATCAATTAAAACACCACTCTTAAAGTCATTGTTTAACTAGCAGTACTGAGACTTTTTATGTATCTGCGTACTTATCATTGCTCTTTGTGAAATATTGTTGTCTTGAACTCATTTTGTTAATCTGCACTCAAATACAAATGCTTGTCTCCCATGATTATTTGTGCTGCCAAAATATATATTTTGCACGACTCCACCCTAATACTAGACAAAATCATTTCACTCATCAGCATCTACCCCTCAATGTCTTGTGTCTGTGGGGTGAATTTTTACGTACAGATTTACTGTCAGCTGGTCTTGTCGAAGATGTTTAAAAATTACTACCCTAGCAGAAATTCAAAATAATGCTGCCCAATTAAGAAGTGAGCCCTTTTTTCTACCCACTCCGGTATAATGCGTTTTATAACAACGCGAGTTTTTATTTTGACTGTGCGCACTATCTTGTAACATTGACTTTGCTGTTGCTTGTTGCCTGTTGCAGACCAAATACATCCAGCCAGAGAGACCAAAGCCCTTCAAACCAGACCAGGTACGTCTATACATATGTCAGCTGTGGTTGAGTTACTGACGTAGTTGCTGCCAAGTTCGGAACCAGAATTATAACTCCCTTAAGAAAGTAATGGCTGAAGTTTCCATTTCACCAGCACCATCACTATGCTGATTTTTACTGCATTATTAATTTTAGTTCATCAGGTTGTAGACGTACCAAAATATGAGTCGTGGCATGAACAGTTGCAAGGTGTGCTTGCGTTGACTCAGGAAAGCCATATTTCCAGTTGGTTGATGTAGTTCTACAGCTAATGCCACACCACGTTTGAAATGGCTTCCTTTGTCTTTCTTGTGATTGACACACATTGAGTAGCTGCCCGCTTCACCAGTAGTTTGTGCAGCTTATACCAACTGCACCAGCAAACCTGACAATAGTTGACGACACGTTCAGTACAGCAAACGCGTGGAAGTCCGTACTGATGTTACTGCCAGACAGCTGTCGAGACCTTGTTGTTAGAGCTGCGCTAACCTCTCCACACCATCCTGTTACAAGAAAATGCTGTTGTAGCACTTTGCTGCATGCCTGGCCACTTTTCTACCCGTTAAAATAATGGCTTTCATTCAAACTCTTTGCCTAGATTCAAATAAATGGTATATTACTTGCAGTCAAGAGTAACCAATATTGTGCTGCAGTAAAGTGCTGTTGTGTTGGCAGAGGTATCAGAGCCCAGATGTTTCAATGGCTGGCAACACTGTCTACAAGATGTCTTACCCAGGTGTTGCTCCAGGAGAGCGTGTCTCGCCCATCGTCCATCGCACCAACCTCACCTCTGGAGGAGACGTCAGTGACCACACTGTCTATAAGGTTAGCCACTGTGCAGTAGCATATTACATGTAATTACCAAAGTACAGTGGAACCATGCTGTAATAACAACTGACAATGGAAAGATAAATTATCGCTGTAGCAAATTATTTTTATAACTGAAGTTGACTACATAGCGTCATTTATGCTGTGTTATAATACACTTTTTTCATGGGCACCCTGTTTTTTCAGAATGCTGTTACACACTTGGAAGCCGACAAGTTGGCTGTGAAATACATGTAGCACATCTGACAGTGGCATTTTACACACGTAACCACTGTTCGTGTAAAGATTATTAAAATCAAAGTAAGCTATATTCACTAAAAATTAAGAGAAAAATTTTTTTTTTCCCCTAACTCTTATTAGTAAACAGACAAAACAGACTGAAACAAATCCACGTTACAGTTGCCTAAACTATTTAAATGATGCAGCCTTTAAATTTGATCTGCTTTGTTTAGTTGCTGGCACTTTTATTTCAGAGAACAGAAATCTTCATTTGTCCATGTTTGAAATGTAAAGAATATCGAAACTGAAGACTACCTGCATATAAACTGACTGCAGAGCATAAAATTAATTTGCTCTTTCTGTTACTGTATCTCTATCTCACTTTTGCACGGGCATCTTCCCTTCTCAGTTTTTTTTCTAATCTACTTTAAAACTAATGGTGTACCTAAGTGTGTCTCAGGGCTGAGCCCCATACGCTTAGGCATGCAGGAAATATTCTGACAATGGGACACATGCATCGCAACTTTTCTGGTTACTACTTACCCTCTTGTAGCTGCTCCCCTGCGATCAATTCTTTTCTCCACCATCTCATTGTTTCAATGAATGCAGCTCTGCCTGGCAAAAGGACAGTAGCCAACCAAGGTCAAGAAGGGAGTGAATAGTCGGTACCTTATTGAAGAGGAAAAAAGTGATACCACTCATTCTTCATTTATATCCCTTCCTGTTGTGTATATGAGGGAAGGAAAAGTTGACATTCTTTTGACCTCGCTACCCAGTGGCTGTTTGCAGACCTAAAATTAAAACATTTATACCTGTTTCAATTTGTAGAAACAGTAATAATATTGTTACAGTGAGCAAGTACACAAAAAGGCACTCATTTTGAACGAGTATATTAACCTTGTATTTAATATAGAACACGGCGGTGCATTCAAAAAAATTATTGCTATAGTGAATGTGTGATTATACCCCATATTCACTATGGTGTGGTTCATATATATAGATATAGAGTGACTTATTACAATAACTTTGTAGGAAGAGCACCCCTCCAGGTGAACTTCATACTGCTTCTACTTTCTGGAATTAAAGTCTGCCGATACTGCCCCAGTGACTGTGAGTGTACTTGACCAAACACACTACTGGGGACACTCCTTAACAAAGATTTGTAATCTTCCTAAAAACTCCAGTATATCAATAACTTCTCACAAAGCCTGTGATCCAAAACTTAGAAGCTTTACCCTCTGCCAAAATGAATACCACACTGAGAATGCTCGAGTTCCAGAATATCGGTATGGGTAGGTCCTCCTGTTTTTCGCAAAAAGATTTCTGCTGTGGCTAAACTTTAATATCTTCTGTGCACACTTGCAGGCTTCGTTTGGCTATTGGCCGGTTGTCTTTGTGTGAAGAGAGTCTGTTACATGAGTGAGCCAATAAGAATTAAGTTTCTGAGATGCTGTCTGACTGTAATTCATGGGCATACAGAAAAGATGCATAAAAATTCAAATGATCCAATCACCAAAGTGGTTCTGAACTAAAGTGTTTTGGAACACAATTTGTCCTGAAATCTTTTTGCGAAAAATAGGTGCCCTTAGATGTGGGTGATGAATGATGATCCAGAACCGTGGTTACGTGAGCCTATATACCATTGCTGGAAGACAGATGAAGGGTGACAGAGGATGACTGCTAGCTGTGTCAGGCTCCCTCCCTGATAAACCACCAGGAGGTACCCAACAGTAGGCACTCACCATCTCTCTCCTGCAGTTGTCCTGACATCTCACTGATGTCCTTTCTAGGGCCTGTACACACTGACTGATACCTGACAGCTACACAATTTAGCAAATTATCAGCGAGCAGGGGGAGACTGCTGCCACACATTGATGCACCACGAGCGACGTCATTCTCTAATCTAGCCTCGCCACAGCCACGGCCCCCTCCTAAGAAGAGCCGTTATGCCGTACACACCACAGCGTGCCTTGAAGCCCAGGGTTGGCTTGCCCAGCTGTTGCCTCCTGCTGCACCGCAACCTGCTTCGTATCACGTTGCTGCTCTCTACCTCTCCAGTCTTTGGGTGCGTGAGGGGAAATAGCTGCCAGCTTCGGCTGCCTTTGGCCATCTTCGCCGGCTTACCACCGCCACTCTCTCTACGTCTCTTCTCTCTGCGTTTTTTCCCTCACCACACCCTGCAACCCTTGCGTTGGCCCTGTGCGCCACGTATAAACAGGATTCACAGTCCTCAATTCGAGACTTTCTCGCGTGAGTCTTTCGCAGAACATCACTTTGCCCGAGAGTTAATCAGCTTCTTCAAGTCGTCACTTCCATTCGAAGCACTGTCGAGAGTCTTACTCTGCACTACACCGCCTCGTTTCCCACCAGCAGGAGGAAGCCTGCCACAATTCCAGCTACCTCATAGCTCACCCACAGTTGACTCAAATTCAAGTACTGCAGACTTGGGGTCGCCCTCACCATCTGCGCTGCCGCGTCTTCAGAGACTAGGTCAATTACTGGTTGGCATCCTGGGATTGGCCCTTCAGGACCTAGTCAGGGTACAGGCTAGTTTATGTGTGTTTAATGAGTAATCAATAAACAGACATAAATCTGACTTGGTTGAGTTGTCTCTTCCAGCACTCTATTCTTTCGTCACCTTGCTCCTGCTATTTCCTGTTTTGTCACCAATCCTAGTAACACTCTTGCTGCAGGGATAGTCATGAGCCGGAACTTCGTTCCCTACCTCATCCTTTAGGAACTGTCACGAAGAGGAGCTTGGGAAGCTTGCCTTCCTGGGCAACACCAGAGCAGTTGTTATCTAGGACTATCGCCCCTCCAGTATGTGTCTGGGTCTGCCAGCAACGTCTCGCTTGCCAGGTTATTTGCTGTAAATGATAGGCCGAACCCCGACAAGGAGTCCTGTTTCTACGTGATGCTTGGGTCCGCCAGCGACGTCTCACTCGCCAAGTAGCCACGAGAACGGATGTCCCTAAACCTGACAACGTAATCCTCAGTTTGGTACTTGGGTCTGCCAACAATGTCCCGCTCGCCAAGCCACTAGACCAGTCGATCCCAAACTTTTTGGCTTGTGGACCCCTTCCCGGAACAATATCTACCGCGGACCCCTCTTACTCAAGTACTTAGATTTAGATACATGACACTAAATTTGCAGTTTTGGGTAAATAAAAGTTTGGTAAATTAGCCAGGCCATGCCTTGTTATTAGTGGTGGAGGGGAATATCACTATAAAAAAATTAGATTTAAAAACTCAACTTTATTTACAACAAAAAAATTAAATTAAACAGAACGGAATAAATAGGTAGGTACAACTATTGTAGGAAATCGAACAATATAAATTCAACCTAATGATTTGAACATAGATTCAGCGTGATTAATGGGAAGAATGAGGCTGTTTTAATTGGCACAATTTTGAAATATTTGGTTTAATTGTTGATAGCCGGAGTCGGATGTCAGGTTCAGCATCTAGACAGCTTCGGTATTTAGTTTTGGTGGCTGCGTAGATAGAAAATCCAGATTCGCATAAGTAAGTTGTGGCAAAAGGAAGAAGAACCCGTTTCGTTTTTTCAACGAGTGGTTGGAATTTTTTGTTTTCCAGGCGAAGCCAAAAATGGGAGTAAATATCACGCTCGAAAGTAGATTTCAAGGTGGAGTCTGAAGTTATGTCTATCAAACATTCGTATTCACTTGACGATAGACTAGTTGGCTTTTTCGAAACTGAAAACGGTTTGACCACCCATTCATGTTCTTGCAGCATTGTATCTCGAGCTGTAGGGAAGTAGTGCTCAAGGGACTTCTCCAAACTGCGAAGATGTTCACATATTTCATCAGTCAAAGTGCTTTTCTCAAGATCGAGTTTGTTTTCAAGTAAAAAATCATTTAATACAGGAAAACACTCCACCTCTTTCTTATAAACAGACTCAATCCAAAACTGGATTTTTATTTTAAATGCGCGAACTTTGTCAATAGCTTCAAAAGTTGTGATATTCATTCCTTGCAGAGAAAGGCTCATCTCATTCATTTTCATGAAAATATCTGATAAATACGAAAGTATACTCTGCCATCTCTCATCATTAACAACGTTGGCCAATTTGATATTGTGGTCCATCAACAGGGATAAGACTTCAGAACGTAACTCCCGTAATCGTGGAAGTGCTTTCCCACGAGACAGCCACCTCACTTCTGTGTGGAGAAGTAGGGAATTGTGAAGGCTTCCAATATCATCACATAGTAATACAAAAATTCTTGACGTTAACCGCCGCGCCTTTATATAATTAATAATATGAACAGACTCATCCAAAACTTTCTTAAAAGAGGCAGGCATTTGTTTCATCGCTAAAGCATGTCTATGGAGAACACAATGACTGCTACTGCAATTTTTAGATTTTTCTTTTATCCTCGTAATCACTCCAACCGTTGAGCCAGTCATTGCTTTCGCACCATCTGTGCACACGTCAATGCAGTTAGTCCAAGGAATTTCGTTCATCGTAAAAAAATCGTCCAACAAACGGAATATTTCTGCCCCCGTTGTATTGGCAGGAAGTGGTTTGCACAGAAGAAGATCCTCCTCGAAACTTCCGGAGTATTCATAGCGGACAAAAGCCAATAAAATTGCCAACCCGCGACGTCAGTAGATTCGTCGATTTGGAGAGAAAACGAAACGTGTTTCATGCGAGAAACCAGCAATTCCTTCACATCACTTGATAAATCAAGTATCCTCCTCTTTACAGTGTTGTTTGACAACGGCACCGATGTCACAAGTTTAACTGCTTTATCGTCAAGCATGCAAGAGACAATATCACTAACACACGGTTTTATGAGGGTTTCGGCGATGGAATGAGCTTAACCTGCCTGTGCCACTCGATAACTCACCAAATAAGACGCTTTTAAAGAATTTTCATTTACAGTTTTTGTGTGAGTTTTGATGAAGGTTTGAGAAGCAGCCAGTTCAGTGTGCATCCTCTTGAAGTAATCAGTCTGTTTTTCCCGGAGTTCCGGGTGTCTACCCTCAAAGTGACGACGCAGTTTAACTGGAACCATTGAGCTGTTATGGAGGACTCCCGCGCAAATCACACACTGAGCTTTACCCTCGTCAGTCTCAACAAATCCCAAATCTAAGTAACTTTCGTGGTACTTACGCTTTTTAATTACTCCACTTCCACTGGCTGTTTGAACTGCAGCTATTTGGAGACTTGTTGAATCTGTGAATGCTGGAACTTGCTCGGAACTGGCTGGAACTTGGAGTGCATCAACTGAAGATTCATTTGCATCAACTGAAGATTCATTTCGCTTGTCTTCTGTAACGTTGTCGACGGAAATTTGTTGTGCAGGTGATGGAGAATCTGATTGCTTCCTCAGAGATCCCGACTTTAGCCACCGATCCATATTGGATTGGAGTAAATAACTAATTAATAAAGAGACACAAATATGTAGAATACTCGCGAAAGAAGCTTGAGCTTGACTGGTATTCTTGTGAAACGATGGCACTTTTATATACTACTGTGGAAAAATCCAGGGTGTTCGAGTAGCATCTGTTCCCAGTGAAGAACGTACACCCAACAACTCTGAAATTTCCGGGAAAGCGACCAAGAGACCAGCCCAGCCACAATATTTTACCCATCACCTTTTGTTTTCAGTATTCATTGTTATTATTATAATTTTATTTTTTTTACTTGCATTAAATTGAATTTTGAGTTCTTTAAATTTATCTATTCACTCTTCGTTTATTTTTGTAATAATGTATTATTTTTCTCGAAGTTCACCGCGGACCCCCTAGTTAGGGTTGGCGGAGCCCCAGGTGGTCTGCGGACCACCGTTTGGGAAGCCCTGCACTAGACTGAAGGCCAGTAGTCCAGGCTACCTAGCCTATCCAACAGCCAGCACTTTTACTCTCCATCATACCGTGCCCACCCCTTTTTGGCCACCAACTATCTGCTTATCTGATCTGCCACCCTCCTTATGTCTCACCATAGGGCTGGGTGGGGTAAAGCAGCTAAGCAAGGGCTAGCTCTGGCTGGAGTCTTGGAGAGCAGAGGTTCAGGTGTCAGCCAGGTATACACCTGGAAGGAGGAGGAGGCTGCTTGCCAGAGAGGGTTTGTATGCAGCACGTCCAGCTCAACCTCGAACCTCATCTGGCACGTGCCATGTGCAGTTTCTCCACTGCCTCCAACGCCGCCGAAGAAGCCGCCTACTTTCACTCGGCCCACTAACGTCACTAGGGCGGTCAAACCACTTAACGCCACACCTACCTATACCCCTACCAGGGTGCCCACTCGTCCGTCGCAGGTTTAGTTGTTCTCAGTCTCCCAGCAAAAATACTGTAAATACTACACTGAAGACCCAAAAAACCTGGTATAGCCGTGTGTATGCAAATAACAGAGGTATGGAACCAATCAGAGTAATGCGATGCGGTTGGCTGCTAGATCGGTTACTGCTGCTTCAAAAGGCAGGTTATCAAGATTTAAGTGAGTTTGAATAATTTATATATATATAATTTATATAAATAATTTATATAAATAATTTATAAATGGTCTTTATGAACATTGAATTCCACTGTTTTTCAAACAAAGTGTGTAATTTTGGTTCCAAGCTCCACCCTGCTGAGATAACAATTAACCAAATCTACAAGCTTGACATTGACGAGGAGAGGGTCGAGGGTGGAAGCAGAAGTAACAAGGGGTAGGAGAGACTGTTTTCATAGCCAT
>NQII01004450.1:228072-244772 GCA_002778355.1 Clitarchus hookeri
CTGCCTTCCCATTCTGTCTGTCGCCCCCCTCTCGTGTACGGTGAGCAAGATGTCATAGCATGACGTCATAGTTAGGGCAACCAGTGGAAACCAGTGTGTGGTGTTGTCGTGAGTTCTCAATTAAATATTTGTATGGTAATTATCTAGAATGTCTTTTGAAGGGCACACAATAGACCTATAAAATTGATATATAGAGTGTCAGGTAATTCACAGATATGTACTGCACCACAAAACTAAGTAGAAAATATCCTTTGGTAAAAAAGCATAAGGCCCTTAGTTTACAAGAAAAATTACACTGAAGTAGATGAAATGACTTTATTTCACGTTAAACACAGCAAACAACATCAGCATACAAAACGTTGTAACAAGTTTTTCGAAGTTTGCTCTGCCCATAGCATTGCACTTTTCTGCAAGTTGGATGCATGTAGCATGCTCAGAGCTTAGCCGCCGGATGCACCCATGGTCATTGCCATGTCCCAGTACTTTATGCATGTGAACTCCACGACCTCTTTGCCACTACTGAGCTAGTCTCGTTCCCTTGCCGTATGCCTTACGACCGACACATTAGTCGCAGCACAGCCACATCACCTCACCTTTATCCAATTGGAATACCACATGTCTGCTACAATGGTATTTTGGACCTTTCATGTCCTTTTTTTTGTCAACGAAGTGTCTTATGAATTTTTACCAAAGACTATTTTCTACTTGGGTTTGGTCACAGATCGTGAGGTGCAGTCCACATCCATGAATTACTTGACAATCTGTACATAAAGTTGAAATCAATAGATTCTTTCTAAACTATCATATTTTGGTTAGCTACCATTTTAATGGCACAGCATTAATATTTAGCAGACACCTAACAAATCTGTAGAAAAATGTGTCATTTTAGTCCATTTCTGTTCATTCGTACTGTATATTGAGTAATATGAGTTATTTATCTTTTTATTTATGAACGCTTATTCATGTCCCTCTCCCTCCATTTAGTTACAAGTGGTCATCATGGGGACAAATGTTTAATTCAACATAAATGGTAACTGTACAGGACATGTCATGATTTAATAAATTAATTTCTTGAATTTTCTTGCTGGTATAACATGACATGTCAAAACATAAACCTTTTGAAGAAAAATTCAAGAAATATGTTGAAATATAAGTACATTGGATCTAAAAGTTTATTGCATGTGCACTTGGTTTCAGTTGTACACGTTATTCTTACATTACAAGCGACCATCTGTTGGGTTAACATTTTCCCAAGAAACAGTGCCCCTACTTTGCATTACACAAGTTCATGCATGTTATTTACTGGTGTGAAAATGTAGTTGCTGAAGTGAAGTGAAGAGATTTGGGCGGCTCTTAACATCGAGATCTTGATGTAGTTGGTGACTTTGACACTGCTGTCTCAGCATGTGTGAATAGGTCTCAGGGACCCATTGGTGACATGCATGCATAACAACGCATGGCACGAATTCAGCTGCGTGTGGTTTCGCGCACTGCACGGTGCACATTGGTGCAGTTGATGGTGCACAACAGCAAGCTGATTTCCGACGCAGAGGTGGTGGACCATGACAACTCCACAGATCCATGTTCAAAGTGTAAATCCAAACCATTACCATTCAGCTAGCACATCTAGCCTAGAGGCTGGACCTACACACCATAGTAGCTGGCTGAGTTGTGTTTTCTTGCGAGTCACAGTACAGTCTACAGAGTAATTAACACACAAGCTGTATTTTGTACTATTCTCCTCACAACTGTCGTGTTGCCTGCAGATGTCGTATCCCGGGTGGCGTGGGATCCTGCGGGCGGAGCCCATCGTCCCAGATCATCGCAAGCTCCTAGGGGACGGCCCCATACAGGATGAGACAACCCAGCGGCACGACTACCAGCCCCAGCCAATCAGTCGGCCAGAACCCATAAAGCCGTCCCCCAATATTGTGCCATCCAACCGACCCTTTGATGGTGAGCAGGTTTTGAAACACTATGTTTTTTTACAGGTGCCGTGAGTGCTTGTGTTAATTTCATTATTGTTTATTATAAAGACAAGGGATAAACAGCTGAGTGACACTTTCACCAATGCCCACCGTTGTTTATTATGCAGAGAAAGGACAGACAGCTAATGTACATGCCTTCACCAGTGTTGTGTAAATTGTTGTGTGTGTGTGTGTGCCTGAGTAAGGATATTTGCAAGTGAGAAAGGTTTTGAATGTTGCTTGGTAATGTCTTACCTATTGTATATTTCTTACATTTCTCTGTTGTAAGTAGCATATAATTTTACCCCACTGAAGGTTTGTTTTAACTTCAGAACCCCTCATTCAAGGACTGAGCTCAGTATGTGTTGTTTCAGCTACAGGAGAACTTTTCAGTAGACTCAGCAAGGCAATGAGAAATCTTGACTCATGAAACTGAAATGTTAAACATATTTTTTAAAAATCATATGTGTAAAATACTGTGAGACATATTATATTTATCACGTATTATGGTGTTGTGAGCCACAGGGGAGAAAATTAGCATGTTTTTCCTAATTTTGTGGTATTTTGCACGGCCAGACCAGCCTGCAGTCAGGCCTGTGTTCTTGAGTTTGATCTTGAATCTTTTGATATCTCCACTGAGTTGTTTAAAATTTTTTGGCAGCTTACGGAATATTCTTAATACAAGGGATGTACAGGTTTACGAGCCTGGAAGATTTTTAGTTTGAGCTGAGATCGAGCAAGCCTACTGAAAAGTTTTTGAGCTTAAGAGAGTTTTGAAGGTAATCTGTGTTGATATCTGCAGTTCTGAGGAATAATTTTAACCATCACACATCTGCCTTTTAAAATATTGGTTCTTAAATGAATAATGTTTTATTTTCTATTCGTGTCCCGAGCATTTTGGTTATCTCCGGCCGCCACCCCTTCAGGTTTGGGCTGAGTGGCAACGGTGCTGCCATCTCTTGGTGGGGTGGCGGCAGGGTGGATTGGGCAGCTGTGCGCGTGGTACCTGTCGCTCGCTTAGGGGCAAATTCGTGCATGCCGGCGACTGCATCTTAGAGGGTTTGTAAAGTTCCGTCTTTACTGTTACAAGCGTATATTTAATAATATAGCAGCCTCAAAGGTTAGGTGNTGTCCCAAAGCTTCACAAACACGAAAGAATTTTTACACTCGAGTCCCGAAAAATTATGAATATTGTGTCATTACAGGTTTACAGGCGGTGCGGGGCATGTAACGCACGTGATGATGCAGAGTCAAAATAACAATGTACAGGAAGTGTCACGCGTCAATTCGCCCCCCTCCCCCCTCCGTTGCGACGGAGAATCATCTCAGCAATTCTGGGCGAAGGGGAGTATTCAGACTGATCCATAAAATTTAAGTGGTTGGCTTCTGGCACGGCTGCTCTTCTGTGCCTCTTGGCTGGGCTGAGCAGCGGTGCAGCACTCATCTTTCCTGGTTGTGGTGTGTGTGTGAGAGAGTGTCTCTCTCTCTCTCTCTATCTCTCTCTCTCTCTCATGCGGCGGGAGTCGGTAAATGAACCATCCCTTCAAGGTCAATCCTTTTGTACATTTGGACCTTACGTCGGACGAATATCTCTGCCTCTTCGTCGGTGGCATGGGTTTGGTTGTAGAATTCAGTTGTTAGTGAGTGATGACCTCCTCGCCAGAAAATTGCGTGGCGAGGCGTGAACCCAGCTGCTCCCATTCAGTGATAAATTCCCTGTATATCTTCCACCATTTCAGGGCCTTCCCTTTCAGTTGTTTCTGGGTCCTCCTGACCCATTGCTTACAGGGAATCTCATTGTTGCGAAGTTCTTTTTCGCAATCAATGGTAAATTTGATCAGGTCCTTATACTGCCTTCTCGCAAATTCTGGAAGCTGAGGCCCGTTGCTACCCCGGGTGGTGATTGAACTTTGGCGAGTGCCAGTATTCTTTGGGCGGTATTTCTCCATACGTCAGCAAACCTCACATCTATATATGAGGCCCAGTCTCGTGATGTACTCATCTGGCCAGCCTATGCATATGTCGTGGAAGGTCTGCGCATAAACAATGCAGCGCCTTGCAGCTGGCTAACTTGCGCCTTGCCCGGTGCAAGTTAGCCAGCTGCAATACGCAGTCTGGCGGGTGCGGGATTCGTTACACCAAAACTCTAGTTCGTCTATATATCTGTGTTTGTCTGTCCATCCTAAGCAGAGCTAATGGAAGCTCTGTTGGCAGTGTGCACATAAAATGGTATTTAACCCCTTGCCAGGGAAAGTGGCTATATGGTACCTTTCGGGTATGGCCTCAGCGATAGGGTTAGTTTCGTCTTGGTCAGCTATGCTAGCCTCGGTTTCTGATATNGCGGGTGCGGGATTCGTTACACCAAAACTCTAGTTCGTCTATATATCTGTGTTTGTCTGTCCATCCTAAGCAGAGGTAATGGAAGCTCTGTTGGCAGTGTGCACATAAAATGGTATTTAACCCCTTGCCAGGGAAAGTGGCTATACGGTACCTTTCGGGTATGGCCTCAGCGATAGGGTTAGTTTCGTCTTGGTCAGCTATGCTAGCCTCGGTTTCTGATATCTCTGCTATAGTTAATTGAGCGCCACGGGGTGTTTTCAGACTCCCCGAAGTCTGGTTGGCTTTGGTTTGACTCCCGGCTAGATTACTGGGTCTCAGGATCGTGCTGGCCTAGTTCTACTTTACTATTCGTAACTAGCAAAGCGCTGTGGCCCCACATTGGGCTCAACAAAAACTCTTGGCACATGATGTCTGATGGCCAACGGCTATGTCACGGTCGGGCAAGCTTTTGACGTGGTGGTCAGAGACAAAGGTAATTCAACTGGCTGACCTTATTAACGGCTGACCGGGCCCCAGCCAGTATATAATATAGGACGCGTGGCTTGACGGCATGGTACAAAGTCAAACGTGGGCTTAGCATTCCTGCTTACAGGATGGCACACAGTCACAGGTTTACCTGTGCTGGAGGTGGCTGCTGACCCAGTTGCTGCTGCTGGAGTTGACTGGAACAAGTGCCCTGACCTGGGGCGACAGTTGTGCTGCGGCTGGCGGTGCTGCAGTGAGCCCGTGGAGGGCTGCTGGTCCAGCAACACTGGAACCAGTGATTCACGATCCCTAGTGAAATGGGCCGTTTCTGACGGAAGTCGGTGACTATCGGGTGTAGTCGGCCGGCGGTCTTGATTGGGGACTGAAGTAAGGAGTGGGAGGAGATGGGGGGGTGAGGCCACTCCAGCTGCCGGGCGGCTTGAACTCGTTCCCGGGGGGTTATGCTTCAAAGTGTAGTTGAGGTTGTGTTACGGCTCCCGTTGGCTTTGGAAGCAGCAGCTGCCTTCCTCCACTTCTTTGAATATACTGCATACAGGTAGGTACAAATATCGGCCTCATGAGAGGAGAGCTGGCGGCAATGTTCCCTAGCTAGGTGTAGGACCAAGCCGAGGCCAAGTCGACCAGAGTCGTACCAGATTACTCCAACCTGCGACAATTCAGCGCGGTGGTTGGAGTGGTGGATTTACCCCGGAAGTTCGACAACTACGTTGGGTGGTTGGGTGTTGTCGGAGGGCAGTCCTCCAGAACCAATCTACGACTCCTCCTAGCGTCAGTTCAGCGCTGTGGTTGAAGTGAATCGGCTGGACTAGCTGACTAACAGTCTTTGGATTGTGTTGCTAGTGGTTGTGGCTCTGCCTTACTGCGCACCAGGTGCGCAGTATGGGTGGCCGTCGGCTGGGTGTGTGTTACGAGGTACGTACGCCTGGATAAGGGAGCCCGCAGTCCTACTCTAGGTTTGGTAATTGGTTTGTCAAAGACGGGGTTTCCTGCTTTACCCTGGTGGGCTGACTTCTACAGAGGACAAAATCACAGTCACCCTAGAATTAGCACTCGGAGGTTTGAGAGAAAAGGTTTTTATTTCATGAGGAATAGACATGGTGGCCTGTACTACCTCCTAATTAATCAGGAACTGAACAGAAGTAAGCTATGTAAACCAGATGAAGGGGATATGGGTCTGATCTGAATAAGAGCAGATGTGGCAAGGTAGCTATAATAACAACTGTCCCTAACTATCTTAATGCCATTGTCCAGAAGGGACTTTGTGGGCTACTACCAGAAGGGTAGTGGATGTTTAACACTACCAGCAGGGTAGTGTGGTTGCCGTTACTAGAAGGGTAGGCTATTCAAGGGGTTCGAAGACTTTTTTGGGGGTTGCTGGTGCAGGTCTTGAAGAGCTTCTGGTAGGTCATGAAGACGTTGGGGTCAGCAGAAAGCCCCAGCACACGAGGTGGTAGAGCGAGCTGCTGGAGATGAATTGAGAAGTACATCTTGAGAACAACTGACATTACCCAGTGGTGCACAGCCATATATTCTACCTGCCTGCTGGTTCGTCTGGGGTGCGGAGGTGCAGGCGGCGAGCTCCTCCTCCTGGGCGGAGCTTCGCTCTCTGGCGAGATCCCTTGGCCCGTGGCCGAACTATGCGCCCCTGTAATGCTGGGATGCCTTGGTTGCGCGAGCTTAGGCGTTTAACTTGGATGCTTGGCTAGCCTCAATCACACATGAGGGAGTGGCTTGACTACTGACATAATGGCGAACGATCTTGGCTGACGTGTCCGTGGGTGCCTCTGCAACTAGGGGTGTATTTGTAGGCTCTCNCCTCCTGGGCGGAGCTTCGCTCTCTGGCGAGATCCCTTGGCCCGTGGCCGAACTATGCGCCCCTGTAATGCTGGGTTGCCTTGGTTGCACGAGCTTAGGCGTTTAACTTGGATGCTTGGCTAGCCTCAATCACACATGAGGGAGTGGCTTGACTGCTGACATAATGGCGAACGATCTTGGCTGACGTGTCCGTGGGTGCCTCTGCAACAAGGGGTGTACTTGTAGGCTCTCNCTGACATAATGGCGAACGATCTTGGCTGACGTGTCCGTGGGTGCCTCTGCAACAAGGGGTGTACTTGTAGGCTCTCGTAGCAATTCGTTTCGGTGTTCAAACCCCGCCTGGCGTAACGTGATGATGCGTACAGATGAGGCAAAGTCGTGTTTATAACTATGTCAAATAAGCATATAATAAGCCAGTATATTAACATATAAACAGGTATTGCATTAAGTGAGATCAGAAACAATAGTAGATCTGAAGTCTTATGGGAAACTTAAATCAGTTGTTTGACTCAAGAAATGCTTGCTATTTCAGTATGAATTACTTCTTTACAACAGCTTCAAAATTCCTACTTTTATATTTTAAATACTTTTTGCATCTAGAATCCAAAAAGAAGATTGTGCAAAGAGGAAAAAAATCAATAACCACATAGTAATGCAGGAGTACAGGAAGGTGCAAAGGTACTAAACCAATGAAGCTCTTAAAAATAGTAGAATTAATGTGCTAGTGCACAAGAGAAGGTAATAAAATAACACTCAGTTTTGTCAGAACCGGTTCAGCTAACCATGGAGGATCTATATTGAATGGGAAATGTGTGCCTGCAGACCTGACCACAATGGTTGCGTCGTACCTGCCACCAGACTTACGGAAGGTCTTTCGGCCCAAGTCGTTTTCCCCACAGCTTACCTATGCCAAGCCCAGCCAGCCTTTGGATACCAACACGGTTCAGAAGATGAGCTACGCTCCTTGGAAGACTCCAGTCCGGCCGGACATGCCCTGGGCCAAGAAGCAGTTGTACCAGCCGCCTTGCCAGTCTATGGATATCAATACTGTCTACAAAACAAGGTCAGCATTTTTGTATTTTCTGCACTATGCTGGTATGTCCTGTGTTGTGAATGTTAAAAGTAACAGAACCATCTATACTGTGTGTGTTAAATTACTTAAATACCTATGCAGTAGTGATGGCCTGATAGCCGATAACCGATATCGGATATCGGTATTATCANTGTTAAATTACTTAAATACCTATGCAGTAGTGATGGCCTGATAGCCGATAACCGATATCGGATATCGGTATTATCAGTACATTTACCATTATCGGAGATCAGCACTAAAACATCGGCACATCGGTAATGGCCATTCTATCTTAAGTATTTTCTCTCCTCTGCTGCACACTTAATTTTCTCAACTCTTAACATCAGACTACAGCAGTGCGACTAAAAAGAACATTATTAATTTGAAATGTCGATATGCAATATATATATATTTAAAAAAAAAGAGAGATAAAGAATTTGAGATAGCCATGGCAATTTTGCTGGCAAAAACAATATTTGCTTACGATAAAAACAAATAAGAATGTACATGCCCATCACTATTTTTTACTTGATGATCGTGGCTTGTTAGCTTAGTTTTCATTCCTGTCCTATTACATATTTTTTGTAGACTAGCGACCTACTTGCAACCTTAACTTAGTTTTGTAATATGTTGTAGTGAGCTATAATTTTGTATAATGTTAAACTATTTTTTTGTACTGGGCATAAAGTAAATCTCACTTAACAGCAAGTCTTTTTAGCTTATTGTAAACAAAACTTTTCAAGGCAGCAGTTTTCTCTCATCCACTTTGGTGACAAATGTCTGCGTAGAGTATGATAAATGAAAATATGGGTTTACAGGTATCGGATCGGTAAAATCCTAAATATCGGAACCTTCATCGGTATCGGGTTTTTTCAGAATCGGGCCATCACTACTTTGCAGTACTCAGAAACAGTATTGATTTTTGTATTGACTGGAGGGGGATGGCAGAGCAGTTGTTATCACACCCATTATTACCAAAGTTGGTTTCCTGCAGTATCTCTCTTTTAATTATTTTGATAGCAGCTTTTTTTCTTTCTTTCTTTCTTTCTTTCTTTCTTTCTTTCTTTCTTGAAATGCTGATGTAGAACATTTTTTACAAAATCGTGCTGGTAAATGTTTTCTTATGACACGAAAATGCCATCCATTTGAATGCAAGCCTGCTTTTGTCCACCTATACTTTTACACTAGTGAAAATATTTCTTCCCAAGCTTAGTGACAAAACAAGGTATTAGAAATAGATAGAAGTATGTGAAAACAAGTGAAGATGCTTGCTCATTTTGAATGCGTATAGTGCATTTGTAGTAATGTGAACACTTTAAATCGGTCTTTCAGATTTAAGAAATAACCCCTTCTGTAACCACATATATTGTAATGCATCATCAGTAATTGCTACACTTACAGTACTATTGGGGGTAGTAAAATATTTGTGTACCTTATTCAAATTGTAATTAATAAAATAATGGTTGCAGTTTTTTTTTTTGTTTTATGATTTTATGTAGAATATGCTAAGTATTGGTTGTATGGCAAAGTACTATTTATTTTTCTAACAGTTTTATATAAATAAAACAGCCAAACATTAACCTGTCTCCGCTCAGTGAGAGGACTTCGACACTTGCCAATAACATTCTGATAAATTACTAGACATTTTAAAAGATTTGCTTTGCTTATAAAATAATTTTTTTTTATTAGCACTTTTAGCTTCCATATACCAAAATTTTTTAGGTACAGTCGACTCCCTATCTACCGTTTTTCAGGGGACTGTCAAAAAATTTCTATACATGCAGAATTTCAGTAGATGAGGGTTCTGACATGTACATCAATAAAATACAACTTCTGACCTCATTAGACTTCATTTTGAGTATAATGAGAGCTGTACATTATCTGTGAATAGAGTTTAGCTAATAAACACAATACAAATGGGAATTTAAAAAAAGTATTACTGTAAATAATACATTAAAAAACATTTCACCTCAACTCGTTTGAATATAGAATATAACATCTCAAAATACTGATTGCAATCCTATACCAATTGCAAGCCGACCTAAAACTTTAAAACCCTCTCAAAATGAAAATAATATGACACAGAATGCAAGTCAAATTTTGAATGTCTTGCATGCACTCGATAAGCTGAGAGCACAGCGAGAGATTATCAATCGGGCAGTGTGTTCACAGCGGCGCGGGAGGCTAAGAAGGGGAGGCGGCGGGAGGATTACCCCTCCACGCCGCTACATGTTGCAGTTACCTTGCACGCGTGACAAATGTCTGTCTTTTAAAGTAATTAATTATATTTCACTGCAAAAAAACTTGTAATTTTGAAAGAGAAATGAATAAATNTGCTACATGTTGCAGTTACCTTGCACGCGTGGCAAATGTCTGTCTTTTAAAGTAATTAATTATATTTCACTGCAAAAAAACTTGTAATTTTGAAAGAGAAATGAATAAATAAGGCATTTATAAATTATTTCTTCACTGTCTGTAATAATTAATTATTCAAAACCACGTCCTCTGATTTTCCCTGTCGCAAGCTACACTGCACTCGTGCTCGGTACTTGCCTATTGTTAGACGACCAAAGGTGTCGAATATGCCCTTACGTTTTATTTAGTTTATTCTAAAGACACGTGTCTATTGAAATAAATTAATATAAATCCTTCGACTTCCTCGCAGGAAGTTACTTGAAATGAACTTTACGCTTGGTAATACAAGTAGCTCGATGTTCAACCAATTTTTGGCGACAAGGGGAGGTCAAGTATATGCTTCTAGGCATTTATCATTTTGTTCGCGAAGATGATGTCCATTGAGTTAAATTAATATAACACTATAAAAACAACCTTTAATCACAAAAGAAAACATCTTTGGCAATAATAATTCCTTGTTAAAATGTATTGCGTAACATTTTCAGGCAAAACCATTTGCTTTGAAATACTAGTGATGATAGGTGCAACTATTTTGAGCAACGGATAANTAACTATTTTGAGCGACGGATAATCTTGATAATATTTCTACATTTGCCAGCAGCACTTTATTTGCTCTGCGGCCAGCGTGGGAAAGCAAGCCCACGTGGCCGAGAGAGAGGACGTGCTTTTTCATTTGCTAGACGATAGCTTCCCCTCTTGAAGGCATGTAAGGAGAAGAAAAAAGGTGCACGACTGTGACAGACAGAAAGAGGGGAGAGAGAGAGAGATGATGCTAGGTCGCCACGCTGGTAGCTAGGTTACCACTTCCCCTCTTGTCAGGCGTGTAAGGGGAGGTAGCAAGCCAGACTCCGCAGACGTGTTGGGAAGACAGACTACCTCCACAGAGCAGTGATAAACGGTGGCACACTTGAGGTATTCCACATCCAGTTACCAGATGTTTGCATAAACAACCAGCTTATAAACGATTGTTGCAAGAAATCGTAGGTGACGGGACCAAAATATATTTTGATTGACGCAACATCCGATAAACGATACAAGCAGTAAGCTTCATCATTATTTATATAGGAGTTTTGCCAGAACCACTGAACATTAACTGTGGATACGGGATATCGGTACATGCGTTTTCGGTACAACGAGAGTTGACTGTAAATATTTTTTCTCTAGTAGCAAGTTATGGCCAATACACATGTTTTGTTACATTACAAGCCACTTTACAAAATCTTTATTTTTTAATACATCCGTGGTGCAGTATAGTGTATTTACATTTTATTAGTTGCATAAATTGTGGTCAAAAGCTTTTGTTATTAAAATATTTTGCATGAACAGTGCCCTTATTTCAATTTCATTGTAAAGCTTTTGCCTCCCATATAATACAGTCATGTATATCTTGATTTTGTAATCAATGGACACATACATTTATTTAAATGCCAGGGTAAATATCTTGTTAAATTACATGTCCAAATAATTAGTTTAAAAAGTAATTTTTCCTGTCAACCAAAGTAAAAAGGTAGGGGTCATTTTATTTGTGAGGTTATCCCATTATGGTGAATATGGTATACATGTAGTATTAACATTTGTTAGCATATTGTAAGAAATTACTATTGATCAGAACTTGAGATGTCAGTTGTATATACATAGTTAAATAACATGTTAATTCATATTTATATAGGCTGTTCACTGTAAACTGAGCTCTTTTGAAAGTACTTCCTAAGATGATCTGCTTTTCCCATTTTGTATCCTTTCATCATATGTAAAGTTTGCATTGCCACTGACCCTCTCACTTTATTCATGCATCAATCAAGTGAACCTGTGAAATCTGTGAAATTGTTAAGAATGTAAATATGTTAACCATATGCCAATTCTTACTTTAATCTGCATAAAACTGACACAAAATATTTAAATCAATTTGATGGTCACAAATGTAAAAGTCGCACTTTGAATACAACGTTAACATATGGGACTACTTTTCATTTTTCGCTGCCAACTTAACTTGGAACCATGCCACTCAGTGTGTGCATCAGAATACATGCTGTTAGGGGTAATGATTTTTTTCATAGGTTGATTTCAAAGTGATCAGTTAACCATGAACCATCTACTGTATACTGTTACAATGCTGGGACTGTGCCAGAACATGAGGACAACTTAAAACCTGCACCACAAAATAAGATGAGGTGTAGCTCAGAAAATTTGCGGGGCATTAAATAATGTACCAACTTGTTCCACTCGCTTAAAGAACAAACAGCCAGACCAAGATCAAAGGAACTACGTATTAGTTAGCATTTCCTAGGGGGTGACAAACATCCTGCAGTAATTGAGATAGACTAAATATTTCTCGTTAACACAGATTACTAAAAACCTTAACATTTAATTGGGGGAGTGTAGAAATCACTAGGATAGACAAAGGCTTCTTATAAAAAAAATTACAACAGTTTTATTGTTGAAGGCTTGTTATAAAAAGAAAACAATTAACTACCAACGTTCATGAGTAACTAGGAGGTATATATGACTAGAATATTTATGCTCGTTGAATCTAATTTCACTTTTCAATGAAAGAACTGGATTTTTTGACTCAGTGCAACAATTCAAATTCATATCAAAGCTAGAGTGTTAAGATAGTCGCGTCTGTGTAATTAATCTAACAACTTAAACTTGTGCTGAAACTTATTTATACATTCCTACCTTAAAGCTGAACTTTACCAACTTCTACACTATGTGTTTTATTTCCTGCGATGTCCACAAATGCTCCTCTCGACCTCCAGTTGTATCGTAGATGTGCAGGGCATTGGGCGACACCACAACTGACAGGGGCTTGATGACAAATTCCACATCACACATCGTCTACTCGTTTTCGACGACCTCGCACCTCCATCCGACACTTGACTATTCGTTAATTGTTAATTTAAAACCAACTGTACGCAGGCCTAAGCCCCACCTAGGGGAAATGATGCAACCAGCCCTTCATCAGGCCTTCAACTCCGTGATCTGAAAACAGAGTGACATTTACATTAACCTACGCTAACAAACTCAATATACAATATTGCCAAAATTTAAGTTATAGTTCTGTATAACTTTGTTTTTTGCTTTTTAATAAGCATTTTCCAAACTAGTGTAGTATTTATATGCTATAACATAGAGTTATTAACAAAGAAATATAATTAAAATTTGTTAAATTTATTAATTAGGTCCAACAATTTCTTAAATTTCTTTACACTTTTATTATAAAAAGACTTGGTTAACTTAAAATTAAATTTTGTTTGTTTCAGTGGTCTATTTTATTTATCCATGATAATTATTTTAGTCTGTTAATGTTATTTACAGATATTTATTAATGTGTAGTTATTTAATTTATGTACTTCTATAAATAAAATTTCAATATTAGATAATTTTTTACCACCATAAAGCAGATGAAAGAGGAGAAATATCTAAACTCTGATTTTTTTATATCGACAATAATATATTTAGAAGAAATTGCATTGATTCAGATTTCTGTATAAGTGCTTTCATTATTTAACTCTATATGGACCAAAGGGGTGTCAAAAAATGTGTACACTTTTTGAAAACTATCATGTCAAACAACCCTTCTAGCAAAACAATATAAAAAAAAACATTTTGTGTCCCAAAAAACCCCTTTCAAATTTTGTGAAAATATTGTAGTGGGTTTTTCATACTTCTTTATTTTATTCCAAAATTTTTTTAGTGGACATTATGTAACCTTTCCTTAGTCCAACAGATGACTGAAACTATTATTTTTTAAAATTAAAAATGTACCTTTCCTTACTATTACATATTATTTCATGATTTTATTTTATAACAGTGAATTCCAATTGACTGCACTGGATCGGCACTTAGTGCGCCCTGGGGTGCGATTCTGGTTCACTTTTCTGTTTACCGTAGGCCGATCTGTCTTGAAAAGCGCAGTGGAAGTGGCTATGCCGCAAATTGCACTGGTTTAAATGCCTATCATAATATTATGAACTCAGCTACATTCGGCTTACAATACTTAAATTATTGGGTTGCTGATAAGTGGAAAAATGGATGCAAATCGCACCCCTGAAAACTATAAAAGTTCAGTTATGACATTGCAAGAAACAAGTGCTTGTTTGTCTGCCATATTTGCACTGAAACTGCCGCTCTGACCCTGGGGACAGTGCAAGGAAAATGGCACTCGGTGCGCACTCGTTCAGTGCCAAACACAGTTGGAACTTGAAAAACCACTGCTACCAGCAACTGCATTTCCAACCTCGTTTCAATTCACGTGGATTTGACAACAGGACTGTTGGCAAAGCAGTTTGATGTTGTGACACATGGTTACTGTGTTTGGGATGAAGAAGACACAGAAGAAGCTGATTCAGTTCCTGNCACATGGTTACTGTGTTTGGGATGAAGAAGACACAGAAGAAGCTGATTCAGTTCCTGAAGTGAAATATATCGCTAAATCAGGTAGCGAAACACAAGAATTTATGGTGCATAAGATTAGAGCTACTCACAGACCCAGACCAAATATATTTTGTGAGAAACCAGGCTTGAAAAACACTGGCAGAGTAACTAGTATTGGTGAGTCTTTCAGAAAAATATTTACGTAAGGAGTATTGTTACTAATTGTGACACATACAAATGAAGAGTTAGTTTTGCTGAATGTAGAGGCAACTAATGAATTGGAAATGCTTGCATTCATTATTTATATTTTATTTGGTGCAAATCATGACAATAAATTAGACATTTGTGACTTGTGGTCAAACAAATGTGGTAGGCCATCATATCTTGCTCCTATGAATCGTAATAGGTTTCATAGTTTATTCACAATAATTTTATCTGATGATAAATGAACTAGAGATGTTAGGCGATAGGATGACAAATTTGCTCCAATAAGAGAGCTCTGTGAACTTGTAAATAGTGGGCTTTGCAAACATTACATCTCTTCAGTAAATACTGCTATTGATAAACTGTTTTCCTTGTTTAGAAGATGATGTCCATTCTAAGTATTTATGAAGGAAAACCTGGCAAGTATGGTATTCTCAAAAGATTGTTAGCAGATGGTGATTAACGGTACATTCTGAAGATGAAAGTTTATAGTGGGAAAAGGCCAGGTATATCTACAGATACAGTATCAGTGGTAAAACGTATGGTTTCCCCTATCAGTGAATCAGGGTGGAATGTTAACACAGATTGTTTTTATACGTCAGTTCCACTAGCTGAGTAGCTTTATGAAGAACACTACGTTAGTAGGAACAATGCAGTTGAAGAGGGAAGTTCATCCCAAAGGAGCTAAAACAAGTAGGAGAATGACCACTACATTCATGTATGTTTGCATTTACTGCTCCAATCTCAAATAGGCCTCCGGTTTATTTACAGACAAAATATAACGTAGGAAAAGCCAAAGAAGAACCTCATCTTCTTATCCACCCAACATGACGATGCTGTCTCTCATGAAGGAAAATTTAAGTTTGGTATAAACCTGTTTTATAATGCCACTAAGGGAGCTGTCGATACAGTTGATTGTATAGCTACAGGATACACGACAAAAAGATGTACTCCAAGGCGACCACTTACAATTTTTACACTATGATTGACATTGCTTGTATAAACTCATCTTCAGTCTATATCCCAAACTATCCAGAATGGAATAACTCAAACCCAAATAAAAGAATATATTTGCAGCAACTAGGGTTAGAACGTGTAAAACCTAATGTTGCAGAATGTTCTAAAAATATATTTGGACTACAAAAATTTATAGTGATGGCGATAGAAAACAAGGATTATAGTTAGCACAAACAACTTCCAGAAGACTACTAGATGTGTTGGGGAAAGGTCGGTGCCATACCTGCTGTGCAGAAGCCTCTAGCAAGGGGGGGAGGGGGAGGGGGGAACAGATATGTTGAGCAAAACAGTTGTTAGTGGAAAGTGTAGTAGATATGTGTGTGGCACACACACTGGAAAATCAAACATTTGTTTTGGGTGTACACACCAATCATAAGAGTCTGACAAGATTAGGTAACAATGTTGATCTTTGCCGATAATAAGGTTTTTTTTGTAGTTGTAGTGGAAGTAGTGGTTATATGTTCTGAAGTGTATCGTGTACTGTGCATAGTATATTTTTTTTCAACTCCATCTCATCTTCATGCAGCGGTTAAACCCGAAACTGCTTGCCTCTAGAACCGACTGACACTTCCTAGCTAGGGACAAGCCCAAGGAATGGCAGTTGACCCATCAGCTCACACTACACCAGACACCACGTAATCACACTCCCCGGGTGACAGATACTAATTGAACCCGGCACGTCTGTTGCCCCTAAGCGAGGGGCGGGCGAATACCACCCGCATACAAGGAAAACTACCCCGCTTCCAGCCTTCCCCGAGAGAATATACAGTCAGCGCTGCGCCACTCATGAATGGAGGAGCCACCCCACCAAAGATACCTGACAACCGAAGAAAGCAGAGGAGCAACGCCGGCCTCACTATTTAAGGCTGTGCGCATCACAGGAATGTCATTTGATACTCTGCAGCTTGCTCCATCACTACCATTGCTAGAGATCTCTGCCTACCGTCCTTCTCATGAGGAACCATCATTCTTAAAGAAGCCTTCGAGAGCAGTGACCCCCCCCCCCC